>JAUCBJ010005462.1:0-30574 GCA_032718475.1 Nemertoderma westbladi
AATTGGAGTAGGCAGCGACGCTCGCTAGCCTGAATATAAACTCCTTATAATGTGGATAAACTCATATATAGCAGACATGACGGAGTTGATGGAAGATGTTCTTGGTATCGGGGAGCGATATACTCTACTTTTGCAAGCGTTTGTTGATAGCTTAATACGCGGCGACGTTAGTCCAACTGCTGCGGAGGACGATGGTCGTTATATCGAACCGCCAATGTCCCAAGAGCAGCTCACGCGTGAGTTGGACTATAGAAAATTCGCTGCTCGATATACGCGGCGTAATGGTATGTATATGGGCTTCTTAACTACTGGTCATCCTATCGATTTACACAATACGGACTATGTCGACTATATATCCTGCCCAGCGGAGTCGGAACCATAAACGGAAATTCGAATGCGAAAATTCTATTCGAAATCGACTCGAAAGAAAAGACACTTAAGAAACAAATGGACGCGGTAACTCCAAAGTATATTTGGAATTCTTGATAGAAGCATTGTAACAACAAATAAATGTCACCCGCGTTTACCCTACCAGACGTGCGTCTTTGGTATTATTACGATAAAAGCCCTAGACCCAAATAATAAACGGAAAGACATAAACATCCATGTAAACCGAAACTTGTTGACGTATCACCTATGCTCACTCGGCTCGAACGATCCTGGAGTAAACCTACGATCAGAGTCCCGGAATACTCGGTCAAACCTCCTCATTCCTTAGTTGGACCTCAGACCTGCGATCCTGGTGGTGTCGCGGATCCTCGCGGACGGTATTCACTGTTCAAGATCTAGTGCTACCCTAACAATTAATCGGTAACACTCCGACAGTGATTTCTAGCTAGCCGCCCATCTTACCTAGCTGGATTATGACGCAGACACCTAATATCATTATCCAATCGTATGGTCGTCCCGTTTAACGCGATACAACCCTTCATCAAGGTGAAGGAGAGCGTTGTACGAAACGAGTTAAACGCTATTCTATAAAGATCAAAAAGGAAACCTGCGTTTGTTCAGATAAACGTAAGTTATAACAGTAAGTCCAATCGATAAACGAATTGGCCTTATCTCAATTCGATTGGGAAATCCAGAATCTCTAAGAAGTTATCGAACTTGGACGATCCTATTCTCTGCGAGAGTTTTTGGATGAACGTATCCAGCTACGAGCGGAGGAAAATCAGCTCGAGGAGAAGCATATCGAAACGGCAGATACCCCGACCACAATCCTACACCTTCTGATGCAATCATATTGCACCCTTCACCCAGGAGTTATGGCCCTCCTAGTAAAGTGGCTCCCCCCAAAGAGAAAAAGACTCTTGCTAGCCTCAAAAAACTGCGTAAACGCCGTCTGCGTAAGAAAGACTAACTGTTTAGAGTATCTTTATGTTTTAGAAACTGTGATTTTTATATTTTATAGACTGAAAATCCCATTTTCTGGGAGCGGTGTAAAAGCTTTTACTGAATTGTCCGGTTATTTTTCCTTATTTTTCCCGTAAAGTACTCTGTAGTTGGTTTACCAGGCATAAAAAGGCCGTGTCCTTGCTGTACTGGTGTTTTAGCGGACATAAGAGCTATTTCTTCTGTATTTGTACTTTAGAGGACATAATCCGTAATTCCGTGACGTAAAAGCACGATACTCTTGAAAACAGTGTCGCTACCATGACGACGGCTAGCAGCTGATATTGCCACGTCGACGTTTCTTTGTTTCTCTGTTCTCTCGTTGTTCAGGTTGACCAATCAGAGCGTTTGTTATCTCTGTGTTGGAGGTATATACAGAAACTCAGTAGTTCAGTGTTATTGTTTTTGTCCAGAGCCTAAGAACCGGCTTTGGCACCTCCGTGTTTTAGTTTTTAGTCTTACACTAGTAGGTTTAATTATAAAGGGCATATATCCTTTAACGCACCTACCTGACTCATGGAATCACTGCATACTGATGACTGATGTCTGCATACTGCAGTACTGCATACACTGCATACTGTGTAACATTGTGCATACCTTTATATTGTTATACTGCTATTTACCGTCAGTTCTTCATAATATGGTTGATGAATAATTATATTTGGAATAACGATAAACAACCCCGAAACCCAATGTTCTTGATATACCGAAGGTAAGAGAGAAGGGTTACAGATAAACGATTGTGACTTATGTTAAAGTGGTTTGAAGTGAATCTAATGTTATTTGATAGACCCTACATGAGCCAGTCTGTGTTCCTTATATATGTGACTAAAATCAGTGAAGATCGGCAGATTAGTGTGCAGTATTGTGCAGCATTGTGTATGAGTGAGTCTGTTAAAGAAGCATTCCTAAAGAATGCGCCATATATGTGAATTATAATTAAGCCATATCGTTGTGAGTGGTTTAAGTCATAACTCTGTTTATATAGATAAAGCGCCACGTCCTAAAGGAACTGTTAATATTCCCGAAGGTGAATAATATTGTCAGAGATTATATAATACTGTCAGTCGAATAATACATTAGGCTTACATAGCAATAAAATTAAACCGTCGAACCCAATCTCCCGGGAATTTCCAGCGGGTGAATGGTCGCGCACGGATTGGTTTCGACTAGTGTAGTGAATCAAATACTTGTCATAGACTAAAAACTGATTTAATATCTAGAAGACATCTTAATTTGGTGGGTTAAACTGCCAAAGGTCTGAAAGCGCGAACAAACTAGTGGTCCAGATAACACATATCCAGTTTCGTAAAATTTTATCGTGAAGTCTATGTCCAAATGAGTTATTTTCGTATAAAAACATCTGTTTTCAGCGGTTGTCATGGTAACTGCAAAATTAAACAATGAAATTCGGACGCAGAATAACTCATATAGTGGGGGTAGGGGTTGGTCCCAAGACATAACACCTTCTCCTTAGGCTTCAAATTAACATTTTGTAAATTTTAACATCTGTCTAGCCCAGTTGCCAAGGCAACTGGATTTTCTATTGAACCTCAGTCGGCTCTGCTATGGACCTTATAGTTGAGTTGAGAAACCCCAAGTATATATGTATTATAGTTTTCCTACAAATAGAGTTATAAATATTGACTTGAAATACATAGACTTTTTTCTAAGTCCGTTGCCATGGAAACCAGATTTTTCCTGGATATGAGACACAGCCCAAAAGATGCGCCTCGACGAGTAGTATATACATGCAAAATTTCAGGGTACTTTTAAAGGCTAGTTTTTTCTGGAGTCAAAAAAAAACTAATCTGCTCCATACAAGTAAAATAGCCCACTATGAATAGACAATCTCAGCTAAGGAAAATCTTTCTTAGCGAAAGTAGTTGATTTTCCTTAGCTTCGTGGATTCGCAATAACCAATATAGGGATTCGAGCTTACAACGATACAGACCGTTAGGGGCACAGGCGCTGTGGGATAGCCAGCAAGTACAATAGCATGGCTAGTAAAGTAAGTGCAAGTTATCAATGACCCCAACTCTGACCAGCACATATGTACGAGAAAGGCATTTCCTAAAGGAAATGCAACCACGAAGCTAAGGAAAATTAAACAAACGGCCACACTTTGGTTCGTTGCTTAGCCTCGTTTAGTAGCAATTCTCAATAATTAACTTCTATTCCCATGGAAACTAGAGTTCTCTGGAACTGTTGCTTTAACCTTTGAAAAAAATTCAGTCCAGATTGTGGTTCAGATAACACATATACTGAGTTTCAGAAAATATTGTAGTTTATGTCCAAATTACCGATTTTCTATCAAAATGCATCTGTTTGCAGTGGTTGTCATGGAAACTGAAAAATAGAACAATGTAATTCGGATGCAGAATAAGTCATATAGTGGGGGTAGGTGTTGGTCCCAAGTCATAATACTATTAACTTGTGCTTCAAATTATCATTTTATAAATTTTTACATCTGTTTAGCCTGGTTGCCATGGTATCAGGATTTTTTAATTTACCTCAATCTGCTCGGCTATGGTTGAGGTGACGCCTTGGTGACGCCTTATAGTTGAGTTGAGAAACTCCAAGTTTATATATATTGCGGTTTTTCTACAAATAGAGTTATGAATATAGACTGGAATGATATAGACTTTATTAATATACAGTTACCAAGGTAACTATATATTTCTGGAATGATTTGAGTTTCACTAAAAGTTCCAACTAGTGGTCCAGATAACACATTCCCAGTTTCGTAAAATTTTATCGCAAAGTCTATATCCAAATGAGTAATTTTTGTATAAAAACATATGTTTTCAGCGGTTGTCATGGTAACTGCAAAATTAAACAATGAAATTCGGACGCAGAATAAGTCATATAGTGGGGGTAGGGGTTGGTCCCAAGACATAACACCTTAACCTTAGGCTTCAAATTAACATTTTATAAATTTTAACATCTGTTTAGCCCGGTTGCCAAGGTAACTGGATTTTCTATTCAACCTCAATCGGCTCTGCTATGGACCTTATAGTTGAGTTGAGAAACCCCATGTTTATATCTATTATAGTTTTCCTAGAAATAGAGTTATAAATATTGACTTGAAATACATAGACTTTTTTCTAAGTCCGTTGCCATGGAAACCAGATTTTTCCTGGATATGAGACCCAGCCCACACGACGCGCCTTGATGAGTAGTATATACATGCAAAATTTCAGGGTACTTTTAAAGGCTAGTTTTTTCACCGGTCAAAAAACACTAAATCTGCTCCATACAAGTAAAATAGCCCACTATGAATAGACCATCTCAGCTAAGGAAAATCTTTCTTAGCAAAAGTAGTTGATTTTCCTTAGCTTCGTGGACAATAGGATCGAAACGTAACTGGCTGGCCATCCAGTAGCTCCGACCAATCAGTGACGAGCTACGACAAATCATCACCTAGACATGTTCTGATTTGAATTTGGGTATTTATGGCGATGTTTCGTCACGTTTGGCACCTTCTTGATATTTTACGAGAAAGGCATTTCCTAAAGGAAATGCAACCACGAAGCTAAGGAAAATTAAACAAACGGCCACACTTTGGTTCGTTGCTTAGCCTCGTTTAGTAGCAATTGTCAATAATTAACTTCTATTCCAATGGAAACTAGAGTTCTCTGGAACTGTTGCTTTAACCTTTGAAAAAAATTCAGTACAGATTGTGGTTCAGATAACACATATACTGAGTTTCAGAAAATATTGTAGTTACCGATTTTCTATCAAAATGCATCTGTTTGCAGTGGTTGTCATGGAAACTGAAAAATAGAACAATGTAATTCGGATGCAGAATAAGTCATATAGTGGGGGTAGGGGTTAGTCCCAAGTCATAATACTATTAACTTGTGCTTCAAATTATCATTTTATAAATTTAAACATCTGTTTAGACTTGTTGCTATGGTAACTGGATTTTCTAATTAACCTCAAACGGCTTGGATATGGATCTTATAGATGAGTTGCAAAACCCCAAGTTTATATATATTACAGTTTTGCTACAAATAGAGTTATCAATATAGACTTGAATGATATAGAGTTCAATAAACTACAGTTACCATGGTAACTAAATTTCTGGAATAATTTAAGTTTCACTAAAAGTTCCAACTAGTGGTCCAGATAACACATACCCAGTTTTGTAAAATTTTATCGCGAAGTCTATGTCCAAATGAATAATTTTTGTATAAAAACATCTGTTTTCAGCGGTTGTCATGGTAACTGAAAAATGGAACAATGTAATTCGGATGCAGAATAAGTTATATAGTGGGGGTGGGGGTTGGTCCCAAGTCATAACACCTTGCCCTTAGGCCTCAAATTAACATTTTATAAGTTTTAACATCTGTTTATCCCGGTTGCCAAGGTAACTGGATTTTCTATTTAACCTCAATTGGCTTTGCTATGGACCTTATAGTTGAGTTGAGAAACCCCAAGTTTATATCTATTATAGTTTTCCTACAAATAGAGTTATAAATATTGACTTGAAATACATAGACTTTTTTCTAAGTCCGTTGCCATGGAAACCAGATTTTTCCTGGATATTAGACCCGGCCCAAAAGATGCGCCTCATCGAGTAGTATATACATGCAAATTTTCAGGGTACTTTTAAAGGCTAGTTTTTTCCGGAATCAAAAAAAAACTAATCTGCCCCATACAAGTAAAATAGCCCACTATGAATAGACCATCTCAGCTAAGGAAAATCTTTCTTAGCGAAAGTAGTTGATTTTCCTTAGCTTCGTGGACCCTCTTTCAGCTTCCGTTGTTTTCAACACTTTCGGCGGCACCTTTATACAGTTCCAGTTCCACTTAAACCTTCAAGGTTTATATATAACGTGTAATTTTAACGAAAAAATTGCCTTTTCATCTCCCGAATTGACTTTCATTGCGCGTTATAAATCTGAGTACGGATATACTGTAGGATTCCTCCATAACATGGATTTATTGCAATCTCGCAAAATAATTGGCTGAGTGTTTAATCGCGATTCTTTAGAATAATTAATTTTTACAAATTGGGTTGCCTCCACACCTAAAAATATATTACTTTTAAAACCAAAATCTCCTGTTAATACCTCTGCCTTTCATTAATCCTCAGTGCCCCTTTGGATTGGGGTGGTGCAGATTAAGACGGATTGAAGACTAACTTACCCTCTTCTTTGATTTATTGACGGTTTTGTTAATTTTCTGAATTAAAGATTTTGTGTTAGAAACGTTCAATTGTAATTTATATCCCATTACTGAGCCTCGTGGTGCGCGAAGGCCCCACGAACGTGTTTACAAGGGGTAAAGATTTCCAAAATAAAGGGATATTTGCCAGTGTTGACGCGGGTGAAGTATTATTTAGAGTTAAACGCCCGTTCCACTACATTATTAAACGCATCCATAAACAGAAACAAATGAGTATTGATTGTCCTTTCAGAAACGTAAAGAGCTGAAACTGCATTACAACCAATTATTAAAAGACCTCGAGACTTTAAAAAAGAAACAAGATGAATTGTACATCAATTTGTTGAAAAAAGATAGAATTCGGCGGGAATACAGACAGAAGCGTTTACTAAGACAGCAAGAAGAAGCTAGGTTAGTTATCAGTTAATAATTGGCCTACGCACATGGAGGGATGGAATATTCACCATTCCATAACGTCATATCAATTTTACTCAAGCTATTGTGTAATATCACTGGTTAGAGCATAGGTATTATATTACAACTACTAGGTCGAGCGAACTCGGACATTGGAAATGAGATCCTTCCAGGCTTCCCGATTCTCCATAGTTGTCGCAATTCCGTTTCTACCAAGTCCATTATCTCTTTGAAGTTGGTCTATATTATATATATCACAGCCGGTTTCCCATGGCAACGCTTGTTGGTTGCTAGAAATGTAGATCTGGTATGACCTCATGTTTACTTCTCCAGCAGTGCGTCTTGAATCTTCTGTGTTCACGGAGGGTGGTTGATAAGGTGGTATTGTACCATAGAGCTCGGCGTTTGTCATGTGTTGTCTCCAGCTGATGTTTAGGGCTGCCCTTAGTAGTCTTGTGTAGCAACCATCAATTCGTTGTTCAAGTGATTTAGTCAGTGTCCAGGTCTCACCCCCGTATAAAAATACACTTTCCACCGTGGCTCGAAAAAACTTAGTCTTCAGGTACCTGGAGAGATCTGATTTCCAGATGGTATCCATTTTAGATGGAGTTACACATACCATTGCTTTCCTTGCTTCTATGTCTTTTTTGCTGCTCTCTATCCATGACCCAAGGTACTGGAAAATGTAAACCGTCCATAGTGGATTATTATCAATTGTGGTCAAGTTTTCATTAACATCAAAAGTCATGAATTCGGCAGCCCTGTCCACTTTATTTAGTAGAAGCTGTGCATCTGCTAGCGTATTAGATAGCAGGGCGATGTCATCCGCAAAGTCGGTGTCTGTGACTGTATGTAGTTGCAGGATATCTGCAACGTCACCGTTCTTGTTGTGTGAATTCAAGATCCTTTGTGGCCGTCCTCATTGCGTAATCCAATACAATTATGAATAGCAATGGCGTCAATGTGTCACCTTGCAATACGCCAGCCAGGATTGAGGAGACTAAATGGAATCATTTTATTATATATTTTGGCAGCTTCCACAACCAGACAGATCCCACGATAGTTTGTTGGTATGCCGAGATCTCCTTTCTTGGGGAGAGGCTTTAGTTGACCTTTAGTCGAAATTGGTTGTGGCTTTTCCCCTTTTAACATCCGGTTGCAAACATTCAATAATGGTCTGTTTAGCACTCCTGTTTTCCATACCTCCGCTGGGATTTCATCTAATCCACTCGCTTTATAATTTGGAATTCTGGTGAATATTCATTCCTCTAGGCTGATTCCTTGTGGGCTTTTATTATATTCTGCTATAGAATCCGTAGACTGAGAGACCCTTGGATACTATGTAACACGTTTTTCAACCAATAGTCAAAATAAACTATTTCTAATTTTAGGAGCAACTCTGAAGCGGCAAAGAAATCATTTGAATTGAAATCGTCAAACAGGTTGAAATCATTGCCAGAAATAGTAACAGATATAGTCAAATTAAATTCAAGGAAAAATCAAGACATATTTAGGAGAACTAAGAAGAAGTCATCATTTCTAGAAGTTACAAAAATATTTCCGTCTAAAGAGAGTGACGCCTGTGAAACAAATGAAATATTATCCAATGTGGTGAACACAAATCAGCACACCGAGGATGTCGACATGAATCTGCACCGATCCAAAACAAATACAAAACGTGACTCCGGCAACTCTGATAATAACACTGATGATAGTGGTGATGGTACAGATAATGACACAGATGATAGTGGTGGTGGTACAGATAATGACACAGATGATGACAAACCCAAAATGGAGGATAAAGATGTTCAGTATCATTCAAGGAAACGTATTTTAATTAGTATAAATAAGGATAAGGGTGTGAAGACAACACTGAAACTCAATAAAAGCAATCCAAATTACCATAGAATCAACGCAAATAAAAAAACACACAATTGCAATGTTGTTACTTTTCCATCAATCGATATTTCTGCTCCAAATCGAGAAGGACTGATTGCGTTCGACTCTGGGTGCGCATACGATGTGCCAGTGTTAAACTCCGAAGATATACTAAAGGAGGAGGACATTACACCTTATGTAGGGGATGATGTTGGTGAAGATTATACGAGTTGTCATATCAACGTTAAAACAAACAGGTCAGTACTATTAGGTTTTATAAGACCCAACGAGAATCTAAAAATGATTACTTTGATTGATTTGTAATTAATGTATCCAGGAATTTCTATGACTAAGAACTCAAATAGAAGGCTGATTGAAGTGGTGCACAGAAGCTTTTCGGAAGGATAGGAGCTGTGCTTATTCTTAGTGTTGAACTTGCCCTTGCTAAGGCTTTCTAAACAAAGAAATAATTCTATACATATCAATAATATTAGCAAATCTATCTAAGAATAAAAACAAATTATGTAGTGTTGAGCAAGTGAAATGCCCTACTAATTCCTAACAGAAACACAAATATATATATAGTGCAATTCGAAGACCGACATAAAACGAAAGACCGATTCCGAATTTAAAAATATTTATATTATATTTATTTATATATATATATTTATATTATATAAATAAGTCAATAAGTGAGTAATATTATTAGTATAAAATATTATATAATATTATTAGTAGTTATTGAATAAGTTAGTAATATAGCATTCTAAGGACCGATTGTGGGAATATGTGTCGGAGTTTAAAAAATAATGCGATATTTCCAGAGAGTTTTTTGGATACATGAAGGGAAGGGTTTTCCAGAATACATAGTTTGTCATCAATTAGGATGCCAAGCGTTTAATGGGTTTTTTATAAAATTTAATTTCAGGATTATTGGTTGGGTTGCTCTGGTGGGGAAGGGTGTTTGAGAAAATGACATACTCCGTTTTGTCGTAATTAAGATATAGTTTATTACAGGACAGCCAGTGGCCGACTTTAGTGAGTTCTGAGGAACGTTTCATCTATGAGACAATTTAGAGAGTCGGAGTGGTTGGCTAAACTGGTGTCATCTGCGATTAGTACGGAATATAGTTTGGTAGATGAGGGAAAATCATTGATGTAAATTAGAAAGAATAGGACGCCCAGGCCAGGGAGAGAGAGACCCTTGGGGAACCCCACAGAGTATAGGCTCAAGGAGAGACCCTTGGGGAACCCCACAGAGTATAGGCTCAAGGAGAGACCCTTGGGGAACCCCACAGAGTATAGGCTCAAGGAGAGACCCCTGGGGAACCCCAAAGAGTATAGACTCAAGGAGAGACCCTTGGGGAACCCCACAGAGTATAGACTCAAGGAGAGACCCTTGGGGAACCCCACAGAGTATAGGCTCAAAGAGAGACCCTTGGGGAACCCCACAGAGTATAGGCTCAAGGAGAGACACTTGGGGAACCCCACAGAGTATAGGCTCAAGGAGAGACCCTTGGGGAACCCCACAGAGTATAGGCTCAAGGAGAGACCCTTGGGGAACCCCACAGAGTATAGGCTCAAAGAGAGACCCTTGGGAACCCCACAGAGTATAGGCTCAAGGAGAGACACTTGGGGAACCCCACAGAGTATAGGCTCAAGGAGAGACCCTTGGGGAACCCCACAGAGTATAGACTCAAGGAGAGACCCTTGGGGTACCCCACAGAGTATAGGCTCAAGGAGAGATCCTTGGGGAACCCCACAGAGTATAGGCTCAAGGAGAGACCCTTGGGGAACCCCACAGAGTATAGGCTCAAGGAGAGACCCTTGGGGAACCCCACAGAGTATAGGCTCAAGGAGAGACCCTTGGGGAACCCCACAGAGTATAGACTCAAGGAGAGACCCTTGGGGAACCCCACAGAGTATAGGCTCAAGGAGAGACCCTTGGGGAACCCCACAGAGTATAGGCTCAATGAGGACCCCGTGGGGAACCCCACAGAGTATAGGCTCAAGGAGAGACCCTTGGGGAACCCCACAGAGTATAGGCTCAAGGAGAGACCCTTGGGGAACCCCACAGAGTATAGGCTCAAGGAGAGACCCTTGGGGAACCCCACAGAGTATAGGCTCAAGGAGAGACCCTTGGGGAACCCCACAGAGTATAGGCTCAACGAGAGACCCTTGGGGAACCCCACAGAGTATGGGCTCAAGGAAAGACCCTTGGGGAACCCCACAGAGTATAGGCTCAAGGAGAGACCCTTGGGGAACCCCACAGAGTATAGGCTCAAGGAGAGACCCTTGGGGAACCCCACTGAGTATAGGCTCAAGCATTGATTTTGCTGTACCTGGGCTGACGATTTGGAAGCGGTTGGAGAGATAATTCTTGATCAGATTTAGAGGTGGACCTCGATCCAATCGAATCGAATTCCATAGCACTTTAGTTTCTTTAACAAAATTTTGTAAGATTTCAAAATTTTGAAGGCCTTACAAAGGTCAAGGTATACAACCAGTGGATGCCAAATGCCTGCAGTATGTACTGCAAGCCTAGTACAGTACCGGCTGACCGGTAGTATATTCCAATGTATTATATAATGCCCGGGGGGGGGGGGGGGGGGGGGCATTTTAAGTTAACTTTGCAGCAAGGAGCAAGGTATAACCTGATAACTGAATTAGGTTGCAGGCTGAACATTTACAGTAGCCTGAACTTCTATAAAAATGGAAAAGAAAAATACACCAACATAGAAATATTGAATTAAATATTCCGCTGTGAAACTGCAAGATAAAGACGTCCTTCTGTGCTTATCTACCTTGATGAGGCGGTAAGGCGCAGTGCCAAATAACGTAGTACTACGGTACTACAGGTCACCGGAATGCAGCCGGAATCACTTCGTTAAGTAACGGCCCACCATACTGCACAACAACTAGTGTTACATATATGGGAAAGTAAACTACAATGATTTGACATAAGGCAACTTCTTGGGCATGATTCTTGCAATTTCCTAAACATTATTCGTCAGCGCATGCGTCAATATATTAAATGTTCTTAATTTAATTTGATGATTTAATTTCCAAATTAATTAATCATCATTTATTAAATTTTCTCCACCGGTGGTTTATTCATGAATTTAAGTCAAAAGTAAATTAAATTAAAACAAATTGTAGACAACAATTTGAAACAAAACAAAGTAAAAGTTAAGTAGATCATAGAAAATACAAAGTAAATTTATGTAGATTATTTCCGATATTTAGAAGGTGGGATACGCCTAGCCTAGCACAATTTATCATACAGTATCAGTTATTGAAATCATCTACCGGTAACAAGGTAAAACCATAGTGTTCTAGAATAATCTGGGCCTTGCAACACCGATGTCGTGAACCATGCTACAACAAGCGGTAAAAAATGCCTATTTGGCAATATTTAACATACAGTAACAATCTCTATCGGCTTTATTTGTCGGTGTGTCGTCTTTGGAATGTCTCTGGATTTACCGTGTGCCAGACTTTGCTTCAGTAGTCCTTGGGTTTAGGTAACCACTTCCCTAATTCTACCGGTACTATTTACTTTCAGTTTCTCCATTTCGGTTCTAGGTGGAGGCCTACCCCGGTGTAAAACTATTCTTACTGCAGTTCTGTAGTTATTATTATTATTCTTTACACCATGTCCCAGAATAGTGTCGTAATTCAGTGACACGCCCCCCCCCCCCTAATTTTTTTACAAATCGCAATGAGATTGCATGAAATTTGAAACAGAGATAGTTTCACCTCCCGACCACTGACTGGGTAAGCCAGAATTTTTATTTTTGCTTTGAATCTTTAGCTACAAGCGTTTAAATATGTAACACAATTTGAATTTCGTTGAAAAATAGCTGAGATATGAGCGTTCAAATGTTGCATGGTTTTGCAACGACGCGAAGCTATTTTATTGTATTTAATAAATAAACAATATTCTGGAACATTTTTTAAATGTATGAATAGCTAGGTAATAGTAAGATTAAAGATGTAATGCATTGTTGCCCAGCTACGTATTTGGATGAACAAAATATTCCAGATTATGATGCATTTATTAAATAGAATAAAATAGCCTCGCGCAGATGCATAACCATGCAAAATTTGAACTCCCATATCTCAGCTATTTTCCAACGAAATTCAAATTGCGTTACATATTTGAAATCCTTGCAGGGCCAGCTTTCCATTGGTACCAACAAACAGCTATAAGGTAGAAGAATAACTGCGGTGTAACTGGTGTAATATCGTTGGAGACACTTTGTTTAAACGCTTGTAGCTAAAGATTGAAAGCAAAAATAAAAATTCTGGCTCACCCAGTCAGTGGTCGGGAGGTGAAACTATCTGTTTCAAATTTCATGCAATCTCATTACGATTTGTAGAAAAATTAGGGGGGGGGGGGAGGGGGTGTCACTGAATTACGACACTATATTCTGGGACATGGTGTATTCTAGTATGACATAGGTTGATAGGCCTACAGTTACAGTTGAATCTCCTACATACATTGTATCATCGATGTCAGATTAAATTAAAGAATCACGATGTTCTATGTGAAACCAAAGTGCAGTCGCTGCAGCCTGCTGGGAACGACACAAACGATTATCAACGATCTGTTTCCTATTGAGTTCAAGTTAAAGATACTAAATATATAATAACTAATAATGGTAAAGTAACATAATATTAAGAACAATGAGCTGAATTATATTATTCTTACTATAAAACAATAAAGTCTTAATTTATTTATAAATTAAGATGGAAAGATGGAAAATACTGCTGTACTGAATAATTGTTAGTCTTAAACTGTCAGACTATGTAAACTCTTAAAATTTTTTGCTAATGGCTATGGCATCTTTATACACCGTAAACCAAGGTAAACTCATCACCGCTCAGAACGACGCCATAGAGTCGAAGAACGAGTTAATTAAACTTCAATCGCGCTCTTCCCTCGATTTAGACACCAGCACTGCTACCGGTGCCAACCCACCACGCTCGAACCCTCCACAATCTACCATTGCTCCTCCAGTAACAAAACGCCAAGTTCCCCCCGGTGAGGAGAGACAAACTGCTCCCAAACAACCTTCAATAGTTGCTGATCCTGTTGATCATCAAAAACGACGGACAAATCGGAAACCGACGGAAATCGAGTCAGTGGCCCTCTTCGAGCGGATACTCGAGCTGTTCCTCTCCATAAAGCTCACATACACATTGGCCGTTTAGACCCATCTATAACCGCATCCCAAGTCACAGATTTACTTACAACTGAGGAGATTCAGTTTGATGAGGTTATACCGGTTCCCCCGCAGAAAGATTCGCTATTAAGTGATGATAGGCATCTGCAACCAGGAAACAGTAATGAATCCCGAACTGTGGGAGTCGGGAATCTCGATACGATATTACCGGCTCAATGATGAAGAACCCACTCACTATGGAGCGCGTCCGTGGCAGCAATGGGTAAATCGCCAGAACACTCCTCAAGATTCAGGGGGCTACCAAGGTCCCCAGTAGCTTCTAATGATCAGGATAGGCCTAATCATAATTTTACCGGTATCCCCGAAGTTAACTTTATGGAATGTAGAGGGATTTAGTTACCTACATTCTCACCTTTCGTCTTCTGAAGTATATGGTAATAATAACATTTTGCTTTTAACAGAAACTTTTCTTTCGGCGTCACAAATTCCCATTGACTCAAGATATCCTTTTGCAGCACATATACAACCAGCTAGTCAACCTGAGCGCGGTCACCCGCAAGGAGGACTCGCTATTCTTTGCCAGCCTCACCTTCAGTTGAATCTGATAAAGTCATTTATTGTCGTAAAACCCACGATTGCTTATATAATTGTGTTCTACTTCGTAGCTGAGACCCCTGTGGAGGATATTATCTATGCTATAAATAATGCTTTAACATTCACTCTTCCAGACCTTCCTATAATAATAGGAGGAGACTTCAACTACCATATTGACCAGGGCCCCAGTGGACTAGATCTCTCCGACAGTTTAAACTCTCTCGGTTTGATACTGGAAAACGACCAAGCAGTTAGTACCTATATATCACCACAAGGAGAAAGTTCAATCGGCTTCCTATTTATCAAGCTACCAACCCCACTAACATACACTACAACTTCTGTAAATTTTTCTTTAAACCCCATTAGAAAACATCAAAGAGTTGTGCTCTATATGGAACTAAAACCCACTTCTTCAGACTCAACAACTGAAAATGTTCCTCACCGATTGAATAGAACACTAAACCTTGAAGATTTACAATCCAACTTCCCATCCTCAATGATAAACTCGCTCATTCTGAATGGTGAGATGCTCTAACTGGAGCGATTTCCACAGCAGTGGAACTTGAGTGCGCCCCACTAAAAGCCCTGGTTTGAAAATGCATGTAGAGAAGCCAAAACCCAGTTAAAGGACTTAATGGAACAGCGCTCATCTTCCACCGCAAACTCCGAGTACTATTGGAACGCCCATAAACAATACAAGTTACTCATAAAGACCAAAAGGGATCAATTTGAGTAGTCCCAACAAATCTATAAACTAAAACAGACTGAATTACACCGTGGTCCCTCCTTAACAAAGATTATAAATGCAATGTATCTTCTCCAATCTCTGTTGAATGGCTAGAAATCTATTTCCAGGCGTTACTAGGCGAGGCTGATAATCTCGATGGAACAACAGAAACACCGGAACCCAGCCTAAGCGAGGCAAAAAATAATGTATGGTACAACACTCCCATAACTGAGTATGAGGTTGAAGATGCCATCAACTCTGCTTCTAATAAAAAGGCCTCTGGTCCAGACGGAATTTATTACGAGCACTTAAAAGCTGGCCTCCCGGTAATTCTTACCACCCTTGTAGCTCTTTGCAATGCTTGTTTAAATGTTGGTACTATTCCTCTCGGCTGGTTGATTAGCATTATTAAAACTATATATAAAGGTAAAGGAGAAATATCAAACCCCGACAACTACAGAGGTATCGCATTGATCAGTGTGTTTCTCAAGATCCTTACCTCGATCATTAATAGACAAGTCCGTTATAACGTGGGCCAAACTTTTCCCGGAGAGCAATACGGTTTCCAGGAAGGCTGGTCAACGATTCAAGCGATTCGGAAATTGCTCACAGCCATATCCGCAGTACTAAGTCCAGATAGAGAATCCGACGATCAGTGATGCCTTTATGCATTGTTTATCGACTTCAGGAAGGCCTTCGACCTTGTGAATCGGTCTATCTTATTGTTTCGAATCTACAACGAATTTGGCATTAAAGGAAACCTGTTCAATCTAACAAAAACACTTCTAAGAAATTCCATTAAAATATTTGATGGTATAACGTACTCCAAACTGATAATTCAACTTCGTGGAATTCTCCAGGGGGACTGTTTCTCCCCAACCTGCTTCCTCCTATTTATTGCAGATCTAGGAAACTTTCTAAGAAATATTTCTTTAATGCTCAAATTAATTTTCTTTGCGGATGA
Organism: Nemertoderma westbladi; assembly: GCA_032718475.1. NCBI lineage: Eukaryota > Metazoa > Xenacoelomorpha > Nemertodermatida > Nemertodermatidae > Nemertoderma > Nemertoderma westbladi. The sequence goes on from JAUCBJ010005462.1 coordinate 16,331, forward strand.
TTTTGGTGCTATATTCATCAAACTGTGACGATCTACAAAGGGCTCTCGATGTTATAAATATTTGGTGTCTAAACAATGGTATGCAACTCAACTTGAAGAAAACCAAAATTATCAAGTTTCGAAAAGGCAGCCAGTTGGCTCTGAGTGATCAATTCACGTATGCGGGAGAAAACGTACAGATTTGTAATAGTTACGAATATCTTGGAATCATCCTCCAGTCTTCTCTTTGCTTCTCTAAGCACATTAATAAAAAGAAAGGAACATATACTTTTACAGAAATCGCCATTTTCTTTACATTGTACAATCTCAAAGAAATTGATAAAACTAAATCCGCGTTCTTAAAACGATTACTGGGACTCCACAGATCTTCCTCGGCTACTGTGGCACATAAACTGGTTGGTTGCCGTACTTTTGTTGAAGAACTTGCTGCTGAATCTCCGGAAATATTCAATAGGGAAACCCTGGCTAACTACCACGCTTTTCACGAAGAGCGCGACATTAACTTCATTATCCAAGGTTACTCCGACGGACCTGCATTCGCATCGACTTCCTGGCAAGAACCTATGCAGAAAACTCGCCACTTCGCTACAAGGGCTACGGCCCATGGGTTCCACTGGAAACTGTGCAAGACTCGAGGAACTTTCCACAAGCCGACTTCCGACTGCGTCTGTAAATTCTGCGACACCTCAACAAGCGACAGGTACCATTGCCTCACATGTAACTCGGGCCCCTCTCCATTTTAACATAAGGGAAAAATTTATTTATCTCGTTTATTGTTATTTATTGATTATCTAATTATGCTACATTGTTTGTACATGGTACTGATTTTACTGCTTTTAACACCTTTTTACTCATACAGAGTGTAAATAAAATATAAAAAAAGACCGGCATATCCCTGTAGTGCAATGCCCTTACAGGTACAATAAATGGGATAATCTTTTAGGCTCGTTAAGCCAATGAATGCCTGTTCACCACCATGGGTAATCTTCCACTTATATTCATAATGTATTACAGATATCCAATTACATTTATAATGTAATGAATGCCCCACCGACCGTGTACATGTATAAAAGTTTGTTGTTTGTACACTTTGCAGGCCGGATAGCAGCGGAAGTTATAAATCAGATTTCCTACGGGTGAAACCAGTTTCTGAAAGATATAAACTACCCAGTGGAAAACCTGCCTATGTAACCAGGACTTTGTTACGACGGTCGAAGACTGAGGAAGGACATAATCAAAAGAGACTGAGTGATTACGTCACCGAGCTTGTAGAAAGTAGGTATTATTTGTGAAGTTATGATATTTCCCCCATTCATAACTCGCCCAGGCTGTGAAACAGTGAAAGTATGACACAACTGAAGGACAGTGAAATTGTGCTTGTATAGAAAAGCTTGCATAGGTAGTTTGCTAAACTGTAGACTGGTAAAAGAAAGTGAAACCATCTTGTTTGAAAGTTAGAAAAATAAAATATGCTTGTTGCTAAGCTATGGGGAAAAGTAAGTGAGTTCATGCGGGTATATAAGTAGAAAGTACGTAATGTATGTAAGTAAAACCAACACAAACTAAAAAGCAACCGCGACGATATTAGTTGCATGCATTAAAAAGTAACGTTTTCTACCGTTAGGCCAGGGATCACGCACAAGTGCGGTCCCCATGAACTATACTCCCAGAGGAAAAAAACTCCAGTACTCATTAAGTGACCATTTAAGGATGCAATGCGCCCTGGCTAGTCCCTTTTAAAGCATTCGTGCAGAAACGAAATCTGGCCGTGCCTCCATGCGGGGAAGGAACCCACGACCTTCAAGATATGTGAATTCAAGTAAGCTGCTACGCCAAGGTGGGCTGATAGACAGGTTTCGCCCCAGAGATGCGGTGGACTTTCAGAAGCTAAACTGATGTTTAGGATGCACGAGTTTCAAATGGAGAAGTATCAGGCATTATCGAAATAGGAGGTGGTGGAGCCACTATCTCAGTTAGCTACCGTGTTTTGGGCTCGTCATGATGTGGTTGTGTGCAGTGCAGTGATGCGCTGCTGTTCACTGGCATTCTTGGTCGCCCCATCCTGGTGCTGTCTAACGCGTTCTATTGGCTGGTTTTTCCAACATATTTCCCTTGCAAGACGGACCAGAGATGAATAAACAAAGTTAGAAGCAAGTCCAGGACTGGGTGAATTAAAGGTGAGAACGATTGTGACGCAGTTTCGATCTTATAAAGACATGCCGAACTGGCGGTGTGCAGCAAGACTTGAGAATGAGGAATTCGAACTTACAGATAATCTGTCTGTGACTATCAGCATCAGGGTCAACCGTGTCAATGACATCGATGGGTTTGACCGCCGGTGGCACCTCTGTGTCAATAACACTGTTTGTCATTGAGTTAGTTAACTACGCCACTACCTCCTAGTTTATTAGTGCCCGTTTCTTCTCCATTTGGAATTTATCACCTGACACCTTAAATAGCACTTAGCTTCTATATAATATATATAAAGCCCCCCTCTGAGACGAGACCTACTGGACAGCTGACCCCCATCAGATTATCACTAATTGCATCAACTAATCTGGTCACAGTTGTTCTTTAGTTTGCTTTTTAACAACTTAGAATTGCTTGCCAGTAGGTGCAATTTGCCTAACAAACATCACCTATTTCAGAAGGAAGTGTTTTTCGAAAACGAGAAAAAGTCTTCAAACATTTCACTCGTAAGTGCCACAACAACTATTTACAAAATTATTCAAATTGGCCTAAATTTATAATCTTGTTACAGCTGTTAATTTACTTCCGGCGATCCCAAAGATTGTAAAGGCAACTTCCGGTTCTGCAGATTTAGTCGCTACTAACGAACATTCGTCGACCCACCGCCGCCATTCAACGCAGGTCCGTGAACGCATCCCGACAAACGAACAGTTAACCACTTTCGAGGATTTACTAAACCAAAAGTACGAGGTCATGTCTCCACTCAATATCTACACAAAAAGTCTCATATGGTTACATTCAACAGCCATGAAAGGTTCCTCCAATGAAAACGAAGAAACTCGATATCTAAGAATTTATAAGCCTCAGCAAAGGCAATTAGAAGTTCGGAGTAGTTGGGGTAGGAACGTGTACAGTAAAACTCACCAGTATTAGTTGGAGTTGTAGAAGTTCGGTGTAGTTGGGGTAGGAACGTGTACAGTAAAACTCACCAGTATTAGTTGGAGATGTAGAAGTTCGGAGTAGTTGGGGTAGGAACGTCTACAGTAAAACTCACCAGTATTAGTTGGAGTTGTAGAAGTTCGGTGTAGTTGGGGTAGGAACGTGTACAGTAAAACTCACCAGTATTAGTTGGAGATGTAGAAGTTCGGTGTAGTTGGGGTAGGAACGTGTACAGTAAAACTCACCAGTATTAGTTGGAGATGTAGAAGTTCGGTGTAGTTGGGGTAGGAACGTGTACAGTAAAACTCACCAGTATTAGTTGGAGTTGTAGAAGTTCGGAGTAGTTGGGGTAGGAACGTGTACAGTAAAACTCACCAGTATTAGTTGGAGATGTAGAAGTTCGGTGTAGTTGGGGTAGGAACGTGTACAGTAAAACTCACCAGTATTAGTTGGAGTTGTAGAAGTTCGGTGTAGTTGGGGTAGGAACGTGTGCAGTAAAACTCACCAGTATTAGTTGGAGTTGTAGAAGTTCGGTGTAGTTGGGGTAGGAACGTGTACAGTAAAACTCACCAGTATTAGTTGGAGTTGTAGAAGTTCGGTGTAGTTGGGGTAGGAACGTGTACAGTAAAACTCACCAGTATTAGTTGGAGTTGTAGAAGTTCGGTGTAGTTGGGGTAGGAACGTGTACAGTAAAACTCACCAGTATTAGTTGGAGTTGTAGAAGTTCGGTGTAGTTGGGGTAGGAACGTGTACAGTAAAACTCACCAGTATTAGTTGGAGTTGTAGAAGTTCGGAGTAGTTGGGGTAGGAACGTGTACAGTAAAACTCACCAGTATTAGTTGGAGATGTAGAAGTTCGGAGTAGTTGGGGTAGGAACGTGTACAGTAAAACTCACCAGTATTAGTTGGAGTTGTAGAAGTTCGGAGTAGTTGGGGTAGGAACGTGTACAGTAAAACTCACCAGTATTAGTTGGAGTTGTAGAAGTTCGGAGTAGTTGGGGTAGGAACAGGCCCGTATCGTGCGGGGGGGCTTTGGGGGCACTGCCCCCCCAGAGAAGTCCCACTGCCCCCCCAGACATGTATTGTTCACTCGTCTTGTTCACAGTTAATTAATAATAATATTGTTGGTAATCAATATTATTGGATTCACCTACTCCTGCCCACTGACCTGACCTGACTCCCCACCATTCCATTTGGTCCAATTCCTATAATACTACACGACATTAATATACCTACCTACCGTAATAATTTCTAAAAATACATACAATAATTCATGCAAGTGTAATCTTGAAAGCAAAATAAGCAAAATCTAAGCAGATGCCCTTGATCACTTTACACCAGCCTAGAGGCGGGCTTGAAAACTGCAGTCGATTTAAACCTTGTGCTCTCTTTGAGGTCATTTTTGACCCATCGAAGATTTAAACTTACACAATTTTATCACACATTGATATTTTATCTCGAAATTTTGTGACATTTATTATTTTACAGTACTTCTCAATTAGAAAAACAAAGATGTAAAAATTTGCAAGGGGGTCTATTCAATTTTACAATTTATAGGGGCCTACACATCGTGTTTTGTACCTGTACCATTCAATATCAACAAAAAACTTTTTTGATTTCAACTCAGTTCTCAAATCAGATGTCATCAAATGGGCCCAAACTTAGAAAGATACCAAAATTTTGATTTGGGGAGGACAGTAAATATTCCAACAGGCACATGGCCAGTTCCTGCCCTTGGCACAAGTGAGTCATATTCCCAATTTTGTGATGATCCACTTCTAGTATTCCTACTGCATTGATATTATGCTCATTTAGAACCGCAATGACCGATTAAGTTGTTGTAGACACCTTCAAAACAAGCATAAAGCGAATAGTTTTTGAGATATTTGTCAGGTATTTGTCAATATCGCATCAAGGCGCTAATTTTGACTTGTGCCGGACTTAACATTATCTGCAATATCTCAAAAACTATTCGCTCTATGCTTGTTTGGAAGGTGTCTAAATCTGTCATTGCGGTTCTATTGATCATAAATATCAATGCAGTAGGAACAATAGAAGTTGATCATCACAAAAATGGGGAATATGACTCACTTGCACTAAGGGCGGGTACTGGCCATGTGCCTGTGGGAATATTTCCTGTCATCCCCAAATCAAAATTTTGGTATCTATCGAAGTTTGGGCTCATTTGATGACATCTGATGTGCAAACTCAGTTTAAATTCGACAAAAAAATTTTTGGACCACCCCAACCCTCTCATTTACCTGAGGTCAAAATTGAACTCAAAGGAATCATCTGTTTGAGAAACGAAGGGGTACAAAAGGGTTAAGACCACAGAAAAAGTTTAAATGACACAGCTAATGGTCGAGTACAATTCTGCCAAGTTTCAGGTTAAACGGATTGAAAGCAAATAAATGGGAGGACATTTAATGTTTAGACATGTAGCCATCTAGCGGGAAACTGTTGAACTGTTGGGGTCAAAAGTCGCTAAATAATGTCAAGTTTTGGACATATTTATGCCTACAAATTTTTAATTCGACAGCTTTAAATAAATTCTGCCTTATATGAATGTCAAATTAGTTACGTCAACAACTATTTGCCATTATTGACAATCTCCTTAACAGTGTCAATTCGCCAAGGTTCTGCCAACTTCGTGGCTCGCCCCACACACCTTTCAACAAAATATTGATTTTACTTTATGTACTAAATTAACTCTCACTTTGTTGTATGCTCCCCAAATCCCAGTTATGGGTTTTGCCCCCCCAGATTTGGCCTCTGCCCCCCCAGATATTATGATCACCATACGGGCCTGGGTAGGAACGTGTACAGTAAAACTCACCAGTATTAGTTGGAGTTGTAGAAGTTCGGAGTAGTTGGGGTAGGAACGTCTACAGTAAAACTCACCAGTATTAGTTGGAGATGTAGAAGTTCGGTGTAGTTGGGGTAGGAACGTGTACAGTAAAACTCACCAGTATTAGTTGGAGTTGTAGAAGTTCGGAGTAGTTGGGGTAGGAACGTCTACAGTAAAACTCACCAGTATTAGTTGGAGTTGTAGAAGTTCGGAGTAGTTGGGGTAGGAACGTGTACAGTAAAACTCACCAGTATTAGTTGGAGTTGTAGAAGTTCGGAGTAGTTGGGGTAGGAACGTCTACAGTAAAACTCACCAGTATTAGTTGGAGTTGTAGAAGTTCGGAGTAGTTGGGGTAGGAACGTGTACAGTAAAACTCACCAGTATTAGTTGGAGTTGTAAAAGTTCGGAGTAGTTGGGGTAGGAACGTCTACAGTAAAACTCACCAGTATTAGTTGGAGTTGTAGAAGTTCGGAGTAGTTGGGGTAGGAACGTGTACAGTAAAACTCACCAGTATTAGTTGGAGTTGTAGAAGTTCGGTGTAGTTGGGGTAGGAACGTGTACAGTAAAACTCACCAGTATTAGTTGGAGTTGTAGAAGTTCGGAGTAGTTGGGGTAGGAACGTGTACAGTAAAACTCACCAGTATTAGTTGGAGTTGTAGAAGTTCGGAGTAGTTGGGGTAGGAACGTCTACAGTAAAACTCACCAGTATTAGTTGGAGTTGTAGAAGTTCGGAGTAGTTGGGGTAGGAACGTGTACAGTAAAACTCACCAGTATTAGTTGGAGTTGTAGAAGTTCGGAGTAGTTGGGGTAGGAACGTCTACAGTAAAACTCACGAGTATTAGTTGGAGTTGTAGAAGTTCGGAGTAGTTGGGGTAGGAACGTCTACAGTAAAACTCACCAGTATTAGTTGGAGATGTAGAAGTTCGGAGTAGTTGGGGTAGGAACGTGTACTGTAAAACTCACCAGTATTAGTTGGAGTTGTAGAAGTTCGGAGTAGTTGGGGTAGGAACGTGTACAGTAAAACTCACCAGTATTAGTTGGAGTTGTAGAAGTTCGGAGTAGTTGGGGTAGGAACGTGTGCAGTAAAACTCACCAGTATTAGTTGGAGTTATAGAAGTTCGGAGTAGTTGGGGTAGGAACGTGTACAGTAAAACTCACCAGTATTAGTTGGAGATGTAGAAGTTCGGAGTAGTTGGGGTAGGAACGTGTACAGTAAAACTCACCAGTATTAGTTGGAGTTGTAGAAGTTGGGGTAGGAACGTGTGCAGTAAAACTCACCAGTATTAGTTGGAGTTGTAGAAGTTGGGGTAGGAACGTGTGCAGTAAAACTCACCAGTATTAGTTGGAGTTGTAGAAGTTCGGAGTAGTTGGGGTAGGAACGTGTACAGTAAAACTCACCAGTATTAGTTGGAGTTGTAGAAGTTGGGGTAGGAACGTGTGCAGTAAAACTCACCAGTATTAGTTGGAGTTGTAGAAGTTGGGGTAGGAACGTGTGCAGTAAAACTCACCAGTATTAGTTGGAGTTGTAGAAGTTCGGTGTAGTTGGGGTAGGAACGTGTACAGTAAAACTCACCAGTATTAGTTGGAGATGTAGAAGTTCGGAGTAGTTGGGGTAGGAACGTCTACAGTAAAACTCACCAGTATTAGTTGGAGTTGTAGAAGTTGGGGTAGGAACGTGTACAGTAAAACTCACCAGTATTAGTTGGAGTTGTAGAAGTTCGGAGTAGTTGGGGTAGGAACGTGTACAGTAAAACTCACCAGTATTAGTTGGAGTTGTAGAAGTTCGGAGTAGTTGGGGTAGGAACGTGTACAGTAAAACTCACCAGTATTAGTTGGAGTTGTAGAAGTTCGGAGTAGTTGGGGTAGGAACGTCTACAGTAAAACTCACCAGTATTAGTTGGAGTTGTAGAAGTTGGGGTAGGAACGTGTACAGTAAAACTCACCAGTATTAGTTGGAGTTGTAGAAGTTCGGAGTAGTTGGGGTAGGAACGTGTACAGTAAAACTCACCAGTATTAGTTGGAGTTGTAGAAGTTCGGAGTAGTTGGGGTAGGAACGTGTACAGTAAAACTCACCAGTATTAGTTGGAGTTGTAGAAGTTCGGAGTAGTTGGGGTAGGAACGTGTACAGTAAAACTCACCAGTATTAGTTGGAGTTGTAGAAGTTCGGAGTAGTTGGGGTAGGAACGTGTACAGTAAAACTCACCAGTATTAGTTGGAGTTGTAGAAGTTGGGGTAGGAACGTGTACAGTAAAACTCACCAGTATTAGTTGGAGTTGTAGAAGTTCGGTGTAGTTGGGGTAGGAACGTGTACAGTAAAACTCACCAGTATTAGTTGGAGTTGTAGAAGTTCGGAGTAGTTGGGGTAGGAACGTCTACAGTAAAACTCACCAGTATTAGTTGGAGTTGTAGAAGTTCGGTGTAGTTGGGGTAGGAACGTCTACAGTAAAACTCACCAGTATTAGTTGGAGTTGTAGAAGTTCGGTGTAGTTGGGGTAGGAACGTGTACAGTAAAACTCACCAGTATTAGTTGGAGTTGTAGAAGTTCGGAGTAGTTGGGGTAGGAACGTGTACAGTAAAACTCACCAGTATTAGTTGGAGTTGTAGAAGTTGGGGTAGGAACGTGTACAGTAAAACTCACCAGTATTAGTTGGAGTTGTAGAAGTTCGGAGTAGTTGGGGTAGGAACGTGTACAGTAAAACTCACCAGTATTAGTTGGAGTTGTAGAAGTTCGGAGTAGTTGGGGTAGGAACGTGTACAGTAAAACTCACCAGTATTAGTTGGAGTTGTAGAAGTTCGGAGTAGTTGGGGTAGGAACGTGTACAGTAAAACTCACCAGTATTAGTTGGAGATGTAGAAGTTTGGAGTAGTTGGGGTAGGAACGTGTACAGTAAAACTCACCAGTATTAGTTGGAGTTGTAGAAGTTCGGAGTAGTTGGGGTAGGAACGTGTACAGTAAAACTCACCAGTATTAGTTGGAGTTGTAGAAGTTCGGAGTAGTTGGGGTAGGAACGTGTACAGTAAAACTCACCAGTATTAGTTGGAGATGTAGAAGTTCGGAGTAGTTGGGGTAGGAACGTGTACAGTAAAACTCACCAGTATTAGTTGGAGTTGTAGAAGTTCGGAGTAGTTGGGGTAGGAACGTGTACAGTAAAACTCACCAGTATTAGTTGGAGATGTAGAAGTTCGGTGTAGTTGGGGTAGGAACGTGTACAGTAAAACTCACCAGTATTAGTTGGAGTTGTAGAAGTTCGGAGTAGTTGGGGTAGGAACGTGTACAGTAAAACTCACCAGTATTAGTTGGAGTTGTAGAAGTTCGGTGTAGTTGGGGTAGGAACGTCTACAGTAAAACTCACCAGTATTAGTTGGAGTTGTAGAAGTTCGGAGTAGTTGGGGTAGGAACGTGTACAGTAAAACTCACCAGTATTAGTTGGAGTTGTAGAAGTTCGGTGTAGTTGGGGTAGGAACGTCTACAGTAAAACTCACCAGTATTAGTTGGAGTTGTAGAAGTTCGGAGTAGTTGGGGTAGGAACGTGTACAGTAAAACTCACCAGTATTAGTTGGAGTTGTAGAAGTTCGGAGTAGTTGGGGTAGGAACGTCTACAGTAAAACTCACCAGTATTAGTTGGAGTTGTAGAAGTTCGGTGTAGTTGGGGTAGGAACGTGTACAGTAAAACTCACCAGTATTAGTTGGAGATGTAGAAGTTCGGAGTAGTTGGGGTAGGAACGTCTACAGTAAAACTCACCAGTATTAGTTGGAGTTGTAGAAGTTGGGGTAGGAACGTGTACAGTAAAACTCACCAGTATTAGTTGGAGTTGTAGAAGTTCGGAGTAGTTGGGGTAGGAACGTCTACAGTAAAACTCACCAGTATTAGTTGGAGTTGTAGAAGTTCGGAGTAGTTGGGGTAGGAACGTGTACAGTAAAACTCACCAGTATTAGTTGGAGTTGTAGAAGTTCGGAGTAGTTGGGGTAGGAACGTCTACAGTAAAACTCACCAGTATTAGTTGGAGTTGTAGAAGTTCGGAGTAGTTGGGGTAGGAACGTGTACAGTAAAACTCACCAGTATTAGTTGGAGATGTATAAGTTCGGAGTAGTTGTAGGAACGTGTACAGTAAAACTCACCAGTATTAGTTGGAGTTGTAGAAGTTCGGAGTAGTTGGGGTAGGAACGTCTACAGTAAAACTCACCAGTATTAGTTGGAGTTGTAGAAGTTCGGAGTAGTTGGGGTAGGAACGTCTACAGTAAAACTCACCAGTATTAGTTGGAGTTGTAGAAGTTCGGAGTAGTTGGGGTAGGAACGTGTACAGTAAAACTCACCAGTATTAGTTGGAGATGTAGAAGTTCGGAGTAGTTGTAGGAACGTGTACAGTAAAACTCACCAGTATTAGTTGGAGTTGTAGAAGTTCGGAGTAGTTGGGGTAGGAACGTCTACAGTAAAACTCACCAGTATTAGTTGGAGTTGTAGAAGTGCGGAGTAGTTGGGGTAGGAACGTGTACAGTAAAACTCACCAGTATTAGTTGGAGTTGTAGAAGTTCGGAGTAGTTGGGGTAGGAACGTGTACAGTAAAACTCACCAGTATTAGTTGGAGATGTAGAAGTTCGGTGTAGTTGGGGTAGGAACGTCTACAGTAAAACTCACCAGTATTAGTTGGAGTTGTAGAAGTTCGGAGTAGTTGGGGTAGGAACGTCTACAGTAAAACTCACCAGTATTAGTTGGAGATGTAGAAGTTCGGAGTAGTTGGGGTAGGAACGTGTACAGTAAAACTCACCAGTATTAGTTGGAGATGTAGAAGTTCGGAGTAGTTGGGGTAGGAACGTGTACAGTAAAACTCACCAGTATTAGTTGGAGTTGTAGAAGTACGGAGTAGTTGTAGGAACGTGTACAGTAAAACTCACCAGTATTAGTTGGAGTTGTAGAAGTGCGGAGTAGTTGGGGTAGGAACGTGTACAGTAAAACTCACCAGTATTAGTTGGAGATGTAGAAGTTCGGTGTAGTTGGGGTAGGAACGTGTACAGTAAAACTCACCAGTATTAGTTGGAGTTGTAGAAGTTCGGAGTAGTTGTAGGAACGTGTACAGTAAAACTCACCAGTATTAGTTGGAGATGTAGAAGTTCGGTGTAGTTGGGGTAGGAACGTGTACAGTAAAACTCACCAGTATTAGTTGGAGTTGTAGAAGTTCGGAGTAGTTGGGGTAGGAACGTGTACAGTAAAACTCACCAGTATTAGTTGGAGTTGTAGAAGTGCGGAGTAGTTGGGGTAGGAACGTGTACAGTAAAACTCACCAGTATTAGTTGGAGTTGTAGAAGTTCGGAGTAGTTGGGGTAGGAACGTGTACAGTAAAACTCACCAGTATTAGTTGGAGTTGTAGAAGTGCGGAGTAGTTGGGGTAGGAACGTGTACAGTAAAACTCACCAGTATTAGTTGGAGTTGTAGAAGTACGGAGTAGTTGGGGTAGGAACGTGTACAGTAAAACTCACCAGTATTAGTTGGAGTTGTAGAAGTTCGGAGTAGTTGGGGTAGGAACGTCTACAGTAAAACTCACCAGTATTAGTTGGAGTTGTAGAAGTTCGGAGTAGTTGGGGTAGGAACGTGTACAGTAAAACTCACCAGTATTAGTTGGAGTTGTAGAAGTTCGGAGTAGTTGGGGTAGGAACGTGTACAGTAAAACTCACCAGTATTAGTTGGAGTTGTAGAAGTTCGGAGTAGTTGGGGTAGGAACGTCTACAGTAAAACTCACCAGTATTAGTTGGAGATGTAGAAGTTCGGTGTAGTTGGGGTAGGAACGTGTACAGTAAAACTCACCAGTATTAGTTGGAGTTGTAGAAGTTCGGTGTAGTTGGAGTAGGAACGTGTACAGTAAAACTCACCAGTATTAGTTGGAGTTGTAGAAGTGCGGAGTAGTTGGGGTAGGAACGTGTACAGTAAAACTCACCAGTATTAGTTGGACTATTTATCCTACTAACTAACTGAACTTATACTGTCTGACTGTTATATGATATTCGAGAAATTCCGCAACGATAAACACAACGCTGCAACGGATGCAACCTACAATCTGACAATGACGCCCCCTAACAATAAAGTAAAGGCGAAAAAAAATATGGCGTCATCGCGAAGATCTGAGATACCGGTACCGGACATGTCAAAGATGATTAGTTGCGACATATGTTCGGGTTTCTTTCTGGATGAAGCAACATACGAAAGCCACAATACTCACTGTCAGGGCTCAATCTTCGTAGAACCTCCCAGCGCCTGCAGCCACTGCAACAAATCTGTATCCGGCAACAATTGTTTAGGCTGCGAAATTTGTGGATCGTGGATCCATGCTGCTTGCCTCAAACTATCAAATGCTGAAATACAAATCTTAGCCAAATGCAAGAACTGTAAAATCGTCTGTTCTCCCTGCGAGTCTAAAGGAAAACTATCGATAGAGGACGGCACCAGCCCCGGTCCTAAACAACTAGAGTCCATGATATCTAACCTGAAATCTTCTCTAAAAGACGACTTCGATTTACTTAACAGTGAATTGATATCTCTTCGAAACAACAACAGTAGTTCCAACCATTGGACGACAGTCGACGGAAAGAAAAAGAACAGCAATAACAGAGTCAACCAGCAGCATCAACCTCTGACGCTTGATGATGTCTCCCGAGAGGTGGGCGAACAGAAAAAGCGGCAGAACAACTTAGTTATTCGGGGGTTTGCTCTACCCGAAGAATCTTCTGAGGATGTTCAATGCTTGACAACGTTCCTTCAGGATAACTTCGTAGTGGCTGCACCACTGAAAAAAGTACTCTACAGACGCCCAGCAAGAACGGTCGACGGTGTCGACAAATGTTCCACTGTAATTGTGGAGCTCTCCTCTCTCGAGATCAAGTCCACAATTCTCCGGAAAAAGTCAACACTGAAAGACTTGGCTTCTGGCATATATATCTCTCAGGACCTCACCCCCCTTCAATCAGAGCAAGCCTATCTACGGCGCAAATCGATCCGTGAGAATAGGAGACAAAGTACTTCAACCGAACCCCGGCGTTCTACCACCCGCCCAGCACAGAATGACACTGACACAGCTTCTGCTTCTGGTACTAATTCTGTACCGGTGCAGGGAAACCAGTAAAGGGAGGTCATCGCCAACCAGCTAACATAACACATGATCAATATTTGAACTGCTGTTGCTTAAATGCCCAGTCTACTAAGAATAAACTGCCTGATCTCGACGAATTCCTTAGTTCGCGCAGTATCGACGTCCTCGCGGTTACGGAAACCTGGTTAACTGATGCCGTAAACGACTCTGAGATTCAGAGTGATCCAAAGTATAAGGTAATCAGAAACGATCGTTCCTCTAAAATCGGCGGCGGTGTTCTTCTGTTGATTAGCGACAAACTGAAATACGCGCGTGTCGAACTCCTGGATCCCGAATCAGAAATAGAATTTGTTGCTGTTGACATCCTCGGTGTCAACAAATCCCGGTTTATCTGTGCATATCGACCGCCATCACGACAACACAATTCTGCGTATGAAAGTAAACTTTGCGACACCCTTCAAACCCTTTGTGACGTCCCCTACCCATGCATTGTCACTGGAGACTTCAATCTCCCGAGTTGGAACTGGAAAGACCTCAGTCACCCAGATTCAGATCTCTACAATGGATTCGAGAATTTCATCCTTGAAGCGAGTTTAAACCAGGTCCAGTTTGAACCAACCAGAGGTGCAAATGTTCTCGACTTGGTGTTTACATCCGATGAAGAGTTTGTATCAAATGTCACAGTAGATTTACCCTTCTCTACCAGCGATCATTCCATCGTTCTTTTCAATATCATTGACCCAAATTGTAGTTCTGGAAACATGGATGAGCCACCGGGATTCTACGACTTTAGCAATGGCGACTACATAGGTTTTAATGATTATCTAAGGGAAATAGATTGGAGAGCTATTTATGGTCCATGCATTTCGGTCAACGATTTTTATAATTGTTTTAGCAAACAGCTAAAGGATGGCATCGATCGGTTTATTCCTTTCAAGGTTTTTACTCGCAAAAGAAAGAAAACGTATCCAAGTTATGTCAGAAAGCTCCAGAAAACAAAACTGCTACTTTGGCGGCGGCGCAGTACTCCCGGTGGCCTGGAAGCCTACAGACGATCGGCGAAACAGGCGTCTCAGTCAGTGTACCGGGCAACGTGCGAGAAAGAATCGAAACTCTTAAACTCCGGCGACTCGAACGCGATCTTCAAATATATTAACTCTAAACGAAAGAAAGCCTCTGGGATCGGCC
>JAUCBJ010005463.1:0-70874 GCA_032718475.1 Nemertoderma westbladi
GAACAATCATACTGGTTGGTTTGTTGATTTGGCGACAGCAGTCGTGGAGTTGGCAATCAATATAATATAATATATGCATGATGCGTGTAGTTGGTGGCCACGTTGTCAGCATATACAGTATACAGTGGTTGGTTGCGTGGATAGGAAATAACTATGGAAATATTCGTATACGTGTAGCTGGAACGTGGCGGAATTTCAACACGTATCATAATAGCGTTGGACTACTGGTAGGCAGGCGGCTTGGTTGGTTGGATTGATTGGTTTGGCGACAGCCGTCGAGGAGTAGCCGTGCGTGGCTAGCGGTGGTGGTGGTGAGTTGGCAATCGATATATAATATAATAGCGTAGTGGGGGCTAGCCATGCGTTGAGAAGTTAGGTTACGCGAAGATGAATATGCGATGGTTGGTTGATGCAACGACACGAATCAATACTCACGGGTGGTAACAGTTGTCGAGTAAGGCAGGCATCGCGAGGTTAGGCTACGCGTAGGTGATAAGCAACGATTGGTTGAAGGCAACAATGCTGTTGGTGACAGATGGTCATTAAACATCGCGATTTAGCACCTTTTTAATAGCCCTCCGAGATGCAGCCCGTAGCCCAAGCTAGGGAGGAGTTCGCTCAGAACTATGTTTCTCCTACTACTGATGTAGAAGGGGAACCAAGAAAAACTTGATTGCGCTCCAAGATTTCAACCATACCACTATCATTCGTAGGGGAGTAGGGCCTATCCGACTTGAGGGGAAATGCCTTCCATTGAACTAAGTTTTGCATGGAAACATATTTTAGGTGTTCCGACGATGCATTTGCTTTGTATATATTCCTTCAATGTCTTGAACGCTTCCGAAAGTTCGCCACTGGATGACCACAAAGAATAACTATAGCTATTTACATCAGTTGGTAATGCATAATTATCTAACGCCATATACACTTGTTATCAACGAAAATCTTCGCTCTTAGTATTTCGACGACAGAAGATAATGTGTACCGTAATTCAAAGGTAGCCTTAATTTATGGGCATTTGATTCACCAAGCTGCCAACCGGTTTTTTCACTTGGAAATAACCCGCTCCACTGTCTACTTTAACACGAACTTCTACCACATTCCACGAGTTGCGAGTGGGATTAGGGGTTTGACTTAATTGGCGAAGTTCGGGCATTCTGGTGGATCCGGTAGCTCGTTTAGGTGTAGTGGAAACCTTTTCGATAGAATGGTTCGATCGTTCATCCAAACAACCTTCGAACTCTATTGTTTCTTTATTAATATCGAAAATCTTGTTATTAATATCGTGGCGCAAATTGCTAACTAAGTTCTTCTTAGTTCACTAGTTGGTTTACAACCAGAAGGCCTATTAAACTCCGCCATCTCCTCACAAAGAAAACCCTGGGTCACCAGGAAGGCCAGATTGTGAGGGGGAGAGGGATTCTGGAGTTGGAGGCTACTCTCATGTTCCACCCCGACCAACAAAGCCATTGGTGAATCTGAGGCAAGTCACTAGACTAGCCTCAGTAAACACCCTAACACTCGGGTCCCCAATGCGACAAGGTGAGCTGACTGCCTTGGCAGATAAGCTTTCTCTTAGCGCAGTGGGTATTCATGAGAACAGACTAATGAGATTCTGATTAAGGATATGGGGGGCGGTTAGCGTCTCGTGATGATAACTCCACCTACTGGCTCCAGAAGTCGAGGAAATCCTGCCAAGTACCTAACTTATCTAGACTTTGCTGATGACTTAGGAGTACTCTCAGAATCACTAGAGGGAGCCCAACGGCTCCTCAGCTCATTAGAACATGCTGCTTCTAGTGTTGGTCCTTTTTATTAACTCCAGAAAGACCAAAATGTTGACAGTTAACTTTGAAAGTCCTCAGCAAGTCTCTGATCGGATGAACATAAGCTCAAAAGATGGTATGCTTGAGCATGTGGATGACTTCTGTTACCTGGGATCATGGATCCGGAAGTCAGGTGAGGACCTTCGAATACGTAAGGGAAAGGCATGGGCAGCCTTGACTAGGCTTTCCAGGATTTGGAAGTCAACGAGAATTAATCGGAAACTTAAGGTCCGATTATTTAGAGCAGCAGTAGTTCCAGTACTCCTCTATGGGAGTCCATGCTGGGCTCTAACTGCTGGGGACACCAAATCTCTGGATGGCACATTCACAAGAATGCTACGCCGGGTTCATTGTGTCAAGTACAATGCACACATCTCCAACCAGACACTATATAACATTGGAGGTGTCTCATTGGTTCCCCCAAGCTTGACACTAGAACAAAATCGCCTCCGCTTTGCAGGACATTGCTTTCGCCGTGAGGACCAGCCAGTGCATAATATTGTACTTTGGCAGCCTCATGGAATAAATAAGCATGGTGGACAGCCCATGACTTTCTTGAGACGCATCTAAAGGACACTGGCCTAGAAGATGCGGATGATCTAGCAAATGTAATGGGTGATAGGGAGTTGTGGCGGAGCAATTTTGTCGACAAGCCGGCACAGCATTCTTAAAAATGCAGCTGCAATGCAGCATGCCGATCCTAGTAGTAGTAGGGAGACAAACATTAATGACGGACACAATCATTAATAAGGGATACACATGAATCAGGGGCATAAACATTAATGGGGGACACCTTATAATATGGGTCAATGCATGCCAATGGATATTAATATGAGCGATGGTGATGCTTGCCATCAGACCATCAGATATTAAGTGATTAACTGAAAAATACTACCATGGGAACGTGAGCTTCGATCAAAGTAGCGCCGCTCTGTAGTCATTCCATCTACCTAATTAGATGGAAATTAATTGAAAGCGACGTTTGGTGTAAAAGCTTCTGTGGGATATAACTGGCCCCTTTGCTTCGCAATCCAGTTTCCCCCCAGGCGCTGGAATACTCTAAAAGGGTTCTCTAACTGTATAAATATTCCCCTCGCCCTCAAGGTACCGTTACAGGTGTTTTAACGGACATAAAAGTCATTCTGCTATATACGTGTTTTAGCGGACATGGTAAGACAAAAAACCTGCAATGCGACAAATACCTTTCATAGCTTAGCCGTGATGATTCATATTACGACATCTAACAGCTGGTTGCTGACATGGAAACAGCCATTGGACGCATGGTTCTTTGTTTGGCTTGAACCAATCAGAGCGATTTTTCCTGTCGACGTGTAGCTTTTCGGTCGATCATAAGGAGTGTGTTCAGTCTTACGGTTTTTTCTTGATACTTTGTTGTTATTGCTGTCTAGGCCAGGAACAACGGCTCTAGAGTCAATTCGTTTCATACTTTTAGAAGAAACATTAGTAGGCTTAAATTATAGAGCGTATGACTGTTATCAATTCAATTCAGTCTATATCATAACACATCATATATTAATTTATATCAACTTGTTTCTATTCTTGTATTATCGGTTCAATATACATTATTATACTGCTGTTTACTATCGTGTTTGGTTGAACATTATTTGGAGAACATCTATAAAGAACCCAAATTTCCCAATTTTCTTGATACACTACAGGTTAGAGAGACGGGTTATATATAGCGATTGCGACTTATATTATTGTGGTTTGTAGTGAATTTAATGCTATTTGATAAGCACTACATGAGTCCGTTGCTGTTCGCTTTATATATGATAAAATTCATTGACGGTCGGCAAATTAGTGAGCAGTATTGTGTGTTACCGGTAGTGTGCATGATTGTGATTGATAACTAAGCATTTCCTAAAGAATGCGCCTCATACGTGAATCATAAGCCTTACCGACTTACCGTTGTGATTAGTGTAAGTCATATCTCTGTTTACCTAGATAGAGCGCCACGTCCTAAAGGAACTGTTAATATTTCCCGAAAGTAAATAATATTAGTCAGAAATTAATTATTAACGATCAATCGAATAATACAATACCGTAAGCTTCACTGCAATAATAATTTAAGCCCTCAGAATCCAGTCTCCCGGGATTATCCAGCGGGTGAATGGACGCGCACTATGCTGGCTTCTGCTAATGTTGTGTTTATTGGTATTAAATATTTGTCAACTTCTAAAGTCTATTTATAAACCAAAAGACATATAAATTTTGGCAGGTTAAACTGCTAAAGGTCTTCAAAAGCGCGTACAATAACAGTCATTGACTTTATTGCAGTAAGCAATAAAGTTGAAAGTACCGGTCAACCGGTAAACCTGAACCGGTACTTCTGTAGGTCAGTAGGCCCAACTGCCAGAACCGGTACTTCTGTAGGTCCGTAGGTCCAACTGCCAGAACCGGTACTTCTGTAGGCCTGTAGGCCCAACTGTCCTAACCGGTACTTCCAGTATAAGTACATTAGTGTTATTCGATTTGATTATTGTATACCGGTAGGTCTCGATATTAAATCGGGGACGCCTGGTTTTTATTGGGATTTTACTTAGGTCTATTTCTGTCAGTTTTATTTTCTAGTAAGTTAATATTGAGCTGAAGACGTGTAAGTCTGCTCAGATTGTTCAGATAATTGTAGGCCAGACTGTTGTCGGATTGTTGTTGGGTTTGGAGAGATTACGGCGTGTGTAGAGTTTGTCCGATAGAGTGCCAGTTAGTAAGTTGGGGCAGCCATAGCTGTAAGGTCAATCCCCTCTTAAAGAATAAGTCGTACTACCGTGTTAGAACGCATACTAACTAACAATTTTGGAATTTGCACATACTGTAGTTTATTTAGGCTTGACAGTATTCTGCCAGCGCTTTGGACTGTGTTTGTTTGTGTGGTCTGTTCAGGTACCGTAATAGTTATTACTCAGATATTTTGTAGGCTGGATTGTTGTCTAGCTATTATTAGGTCTGAAGAGATTGCTGCTTGTGTAGAGTTTGTCTGATAAAGTGCCAGTTAGTAAGTTGGGGCAGAAATAGCTGTAAGGTCAATCCCCTCTTAAAGAATAAGTCGTACTACCGTGTTAGAACGCATACTAACTAACCGTTTTGGAATCTGCACATACAGTAGTTGATTTAGGCTTGGTGGTAGTCTGCCAGCGTTTGGTCTGTATTTTGTTTGAGTATTCTGTACGGGTAGCGTAATATTTATTATTCAGAGTTTATGCGATTATTCGCAACATTCATGTCCCCAAGTTTATTCATACAGTAATTGTGCTTGTTATACATACCGTTATAGTTAAATTAACCCCGGTACTACACGGGCTGCTTGGCGTAGGACAAGACTGGTGACTTTGTGCTCTGGTCACTCCAGCAGATGCCGTGGTTCTTTTAACTGTTCAAGTATATTTAACTACTGATTATTTGTTGTACCAGTACTTGTACCTAATTTAGGGTTTAGTGTACAGTGCTTTCCGAAGTAATTAGTGTGTAGGCAGTATATTTGTGTTGTAAAGTGGTTAATAGGCACGCTGGATCTGGTAGTCCGCGGTAATTAACTTCTAGGTAAGAACACTCCGTGATACATAATGTAGTACCTATAGCGATACGGCTATAGGTCGTCAGGCGATGGTATTTTCCTATCTGGACAGTGCAATATATTTACTACTACTTATTATTTTCAAATACCGTAGTACCCTGTCCGTTGTAATAACCAGAATTCTAACCCTTTGTTAGGCTGGTTTGTAGACTTCCTGTAAAATTACCCTAAAAATTTCGTACGTAATATTTTTGTTGTGTTTAATTAGAGAATTAATCTCACCCGTATCGTAAGTAATTTGTAGTATTAAGTAACTTAGGAAAATTAGAATTATCTGTTTTAGTGTCAAATAAATAGCACTTCACTGAGAGCGCACCGCTTCTGTGTAGTGACCCCCCAGAAATAATAACATTTATTTCAAATATTGACAAAACCCTTTTTAAACGGGTATATATATATTATAAATCAACTCAAACGATTTATATAGTAGGCCTGCCATACAACAACTAGGTCTCAATATCAGTTGGACTACTGCTTAAATAGCGGTAATAAAGTAAGTTAAAGTAACCAAGTAACCCTAAAATATTCAGAAATTCAATTATTCTAAAATAATTGACATACCGGTATTTACCATAGGCTTACTATATTTATTTCTATAAATTTGTGCTGAAAGCATACCGGTATTCTGTAATTAATTCTAGTTCATAATTATACTTATATATACTATAAGTGTAAGCTGTATACCGGTATTCACGATAGGCCTATTATATATTTATATATATTTGTGCTAAATTTATATACCGGTACTCTGTGACAAAACTAGTTTACAATACTTATATATATTATAAGTGCATACCGGTATTCTAATATACTGCAATAAATTACCGGTACTAGGCCAACGGTCATACTGAATTACTAGACTTGCTTTAACTGTAACTATAGCAGTAAGCATTCAACTGTATAGCTAAACATGTCTGACACTCAGCAAAACCTGTCAGACAGTCTAATCGATACAACCATCTGTGACACAGATAGGAGTGTTGAGCGATTAAGAAAGGAGTTCAGCTCACCTCCTACTGAAAGAAAGGTCATCCCTCCAGTAGTAGTATCGGACCCTAAGCTAATCCAATACCGTAGGTCTATCATCGGCACTCGGGCCCAAGTCAAACGGAACCAGGAAGCAGCTGCCCCACAGCAGCAACAGCCTAGTCAAGAAACTTGTTCCCAGCGATCAAATAGCTCCAGTAGTTCGGATACTGTCGAACTGACCCCCGAACGCGGATTGCAGATGACGGCTAAAGCCTACTCGGACCCCCTTCTCACCCTTCCTGCCGCAGTGCTAACAACTATATCGATTGCGGTGGAGGAACATCAAGCAGATTGGGCGAGAAATAAGCGAGCGACCCAAGATGATTATGCGGGATACGCCAGGGAAGAATTGATGTCTATTGTCGAGTCACAATGGAACTTTCCCGGACCCGGACTCCCGTTAGATCTGTCCGAGGCTACTTGGGAAGATATACACAGGATGGGAGTGGCTAAAGATATGATGGATCCAGCTGTTTGGAAGAGGTCGGCAGCAGGATATGTGCAGGGATTCTTCGGCTCCTTAGAGAGATTAGAAGAACAACTGTTTCGACAACCCCAAGGACCTCAAGAGCAGGAAGAACTGCTATATCAAGTACGCGAAAGAACCCTACGCTTTCGACTAATCCTATCAGCTTTTGAGGAAACTTCCAAAAGAAGACAGGACACGTCACTGCAGGTTGCTGTCAAAACTTGGTTCCAGCGGGTAGGTCTCCAAGTACAAGAAACAGACCAGTGGAAATCCCAACTGTCTGAGAGACTAACTTATGAAGAACCAACCGATGCCACCCTTTCTCAAGTGGAAGGCGAAGAGACCTCAGAGAAACCACGAACGAGAGACGCCATAGACATTTATCTGTCCGACTATCAGCGATTCCTAGGAGACGAAGAATTGAGCAGACGGCTGTCTGGACTTTCCCCCAATAGTGAAGGAACCCAGCGTGTGTTAGATTCAATCGATGCTGAAATGTTAGCGGCTAACCAAGCCGAGTTTGATGAAAAACTTCGCCTCACTAGAGTCCAAGAAGAACTAGTAAAGAAAAAACGGATAGAGGACAAAAGGGCAGTGGCAGCGGCCAAAGCGGCAGCGTCAGTAGAAGAGGCAAAGGCGGCAGCGGCAGTGGAAGCGGCAAAGGCAGTAGCAGAAGCAAATGCTGCAGCAACAGTGGAAGCAGCCAAAGCAGCAGCAGCAATAGCATTGGCAGACGCGGAACAGAGAGCGTCTGAAGAGACCACCCAACTGGAGTTGGAGAATCTGCAAGAGACGCAAGACAACATAAATAAACAGTTAACTGCTAGTCACATGCAGATGATGAGAAAATCTACTCCCAAACGCCAGGGCTATACTTCATCGGAGGAAAGCGAAACCACCGATCCTGAAGGCGGAGGAAATAGATCTCGTCTAAGCAGGCGTAGAAAAACATCTTACCGTCACAAATTGCCTGATTTGCCTCCAGCTGTTAGAAGACAACTAGCTAACACAGACTTAAGTAGTATAGAACCTACAGACCAAACTATTCAGGTCAAAAGACTCCCAACAATAGTTGATGAGCCTGAAATAATTAGGCCTGTCGTTCCAAAAGTCACACCTGTGCTAGAGACCCCTGTACTTCCAGAGCTTAACTCTAAGTTCCCTTTACACAGTACTACACTGCCTGTACCCGGTAGAACAGTCCATGAGAATATCCCTGTCCTGGAAGCTGAGAGAGAAATCAAAGATTTGTCTCCCGTCGTCCCGCGTCAGCCCGCTACAATGTTGGCGACTCCCGCTGCGGCGGTCGAGTGGGTAGAAGAGGGACGGCGGGGGATGAACCTCCTGCTCGGACAGATGCAGGAGACTGTCCACCAGCTTAAGGGAACAGTAAGGGAAGGTAGGGCAGAATTGCAAGAAGTACAGCAAAGTATCGCACTGGAACGCGACAAATTAGTCAATATACAAAAAGGCATACCAATACCCCCTGTAACATTGTGTCAACCTGTTAGGTCTGAAGTATTACATGCGCAAGGTGTGGAGCCTACACGCATCTATACTGCTAGTGAAGTTGAAACTCCTATAGCAAACCCTATTAAGGGTGATTATAGACCTGTTATTAATGATATCCCCTATAGACCTGACAATGATCCGAGAAATTTATATACCGATAATTCGATATTAAATAACACGATGGCCCAAGAAAGCTTTACGCGTCAGATGGCTAGAACAGAAGCCCGCCAAGCGGTCAAAGTGGGAGAGATCGTCAAATTCAATGGAGATGAGATGAAATGGTTACCTTTCAACGAATATTACAAAGACAGCATACAGAACTCTGTGCTATCTAACGGAGAGAAACTTAGGTTCCTCATCAAGTGCTTGGAAGGACCTCCCAAGTTAATTGGACATCCAGAAGGATTAAGACAAGTTTGGGATACATTAAACATCAGGTATGGTAACAAGGATAACATAGCTAAGTATTTGTATGCAAAATTAGTAGCCCCCCGACACTTCCTTAGTAGCGGGATTATAGAGTTTTCCAATGAAATTCAGGAGATCTGTAGACAATTGGACTGGTTAGGTAAGTCTCATGAATATCAGAGTTCAATGGTTATTGGAGCCGTAGTCTCTACTTTACCAAAGGGTGGAGTATGTACACGCTGGGACAAGAAAGTGTTGTACATGAATGAACAACAACGACGAAGTCCTACCATGGCTGATCTCATGTCCTTCTTAGATAGTGAAGTAAAATTACAACTCATAAAGCAGTCCAGAGAGAAAACATCGGAAAATAAGGTAAGTGAGAAACCCGTTTCTAGGAGAAGGATAATACCAGTGTGTTATACTGACGATGGCGAAAGCCAAGCTTCTCAAGAAGAGGACAGCGGGAAAGACACAGCAAAATCTTACTATGACAACAAGACCTATAAAGACGTAAGTAAATACAAGTCTCGAACCAGTGACAGGAGAGAACAGGTAACAACAACTCCTCCTACGTCTCCTAAGAGAATTCACGGAAGAAAGCCCGAAGAAAGAACGAGAGTGCATAACGTTACCCAAGGTAAGGTGAGTAACATCAAACCAAAATGTGCGCTGTGCGACGGGCCCCACCGTTTGAGTGCGTGTGCTGAATTTCTAAAGAAATCCCTTGTAGACAGACATACAGTCCTGTGGAATAAGCGGTTATGCTATAATTGCCTCAGATCAGGACACCAACGGCGAACCTGTTACTCCGACATAAAGTGTGCAAAGTGTGGCGCGAAACATCACATCTTGTTACACAGTGAGTTCGAACGAGACAAACAGAGTCAGGTAAGTGAGCCCGAACTACATGTCCAATTCAGTGATGTAAATGACACTGATCAGGAGTCTGAGATGGAAGGATTCTATACTGACGAATTCTCCGACGCCAACGAATCCTGTTATCTAATCAATACCGCAATGTATCGAGCACTTACTTATGGAAAGGACACCAACAATGAGTTTCCCCCAACTACTTTTGCTCCAACTTCCAACGTAGGAATCAGAGAATTTCCTGTAGTGCAGGTAAGAGTTCACGGTCCTAACAAAAGTTACATAGTGAACGCCCTCCTTGACTCCGGCAGCACAGGAACATTCATCGATCAAGAACTAGCCGAAGATATCTTTGCTGGACAACCCAAATTCCGGACTAAATTAAATATGTCAGGAATTATGCAGGTTTGGGAATCTACCCTAACGGCAGACTACTATGTAGGTGTGTTGTCCACCCCCCAGGATAAATTAGGAGCACAAGGTATAAGGTCGGTAAAAATGGTGGCTATAAAGAACTTCGCTACTACCCAAGCAGACCTTTATAATTGGGACGAGGATGAGAGCATCCAACATCTTAAGATACCTCGATTCCAGACAGATTATCCTGGAGTGCAAATACTCATTGGCCAAAACGCGCATGAGGCGCTCGAGACATTGGAGAAACGGCCTGCTCAACCGCAGCCACTACAAACCTATGCGGTAAGAACTAGAGTAGGTTGGTACTTCACTGGCCCTTCCCGTAGAACTCTCAAAGAGAGATTACCTCAACAACAGGTATACCAAGTAAACGAATGGGAAGTGGAGAGCAGTGATGTGGACGATCCAACTGAGGGAACACCATACTCCTCAGATAATGACGATATTAACTCCAATGTAGATCAATGGAGACATTGCCTCGGGACGATTAATCCAGCCGACATTGCTTCCAGAGGAGCAACTCCTCAAGAACTGATAGATAATCCAGGCTGGTTAGGTGGATCCGACTTCTTAAGTAAAGAAGAAGAAGAATGGCCTCCTCATCTTACCCCGGTGAAGATTAGACAGACCAAGGGAGCGGAGAAAGTAACACAACAACTAAATCGCCCAGCTAGTCGTTTATGTTTACTGGAAAGAGACCGAAAACTGTCCGGAAACTATGGAAGGCAAGATACTCTTCCTACGACCACTTCCCTAATCCGACAAATATCTAGGGACTCCATAACGTAATAACATATGGAGTGGGCGTGTGACCATATTATTTTATATTTGTTTTTATTTTATATTTATGTATGTATTATTATGTACTTTATTATAATCGTTTTTATTCAATTTTATTTAGTAGAATGTTATTTTAGTGATTATTTAGTAGATTAGTGCAATATATTAGTGTTTATTACGTACGTAATTACTTATAATATATATTAGTGCGACGGCGAGAAATAATTATTTTTTCTCTTTCCTTACTGTCCGTATCATATTGTAAATACGTGACTACAGTAAGATGAAATGTCCGTACTTAGTAAAGTACAATAAAGCCACTACTATATTCAAGTATTATTGGTAGGCAGAGTATTAGGAATGCAAAGTTCAGATCCTCGTGTCTCGGCTAAACCAAGCTCTGGGTAGACCTTGGAAACGACTTGCCTCTTCACACTGACATTGCTTTGTGCGATATTGCTCTCATACCATATATAATAATACATATAGTAGCGTGATGTCCCTCTAACAGTAGCGTAAAACGCAAATAAATCTGTTAAACTTTTTGACCATCTGTAATTCTAGTCGATTAAGATATCGCGGCACCCACCGATATACTTGAAAGACAAATTCTAGAATCAATGGTTAACGTCCCCAGACAAGTTCTGGAATAAATCGGTGCCCATCTTAAATATTAATTTAATATTTGTTAAAATCTGTAAAATTCAGATCTGTTAACAATTCTAGTCGATTAAGATATCGTAGCACTTCCCGATACTCTTAAAAGACAAATTTCATAGAATTAAGGATCCTATGTCCCCAGACCTGCTCTGGAATCAAATTGTGTCAATTTTAACATCAAATAATAAAATTCACGGGAATAAATTTAAATTCATATTTTTAAATGAATTTCATAAATTGTCATTTTGTACAATTTATAACATTCCCAAAATTCCATTAATTAATAGATCGTGGGAGCGGAGATTCATCCTGTTGAGTGTATTAGAGTGCGAGAATCTCCAACATATAGTCAATAGCCGATAAAATTAATAAAATCATGCATAAAGAGGATATTGACAATTAAAGAATTATTATTAAATAGCATCCCAGATCTGTATGCATGAGAATTACCCTAATTCTACCGCTAGCATTCCATAATGTCACCATAGCAACACCCACGCTAGAATTAGAAGCAAGTTAAAAGAACAATAGAAAGCTTGTCCCATTGCATAGCATAGAGAATACATAGCACACTGTTAGTATCCAAGGATACACAGTAATAAAGTGACATTCTGGAAGGCACTGACTAACGGACAAATGGCCTGTGTGTGTGCAGTTGTTGACAGTTGTGTGGAATTTGTGCGTTTGTAGGTGAATGTTACTGCTAAGGTGTGTTTACAGTAGCTAGTCGCAATTGTGAAAGTAGCCCAACTCTCCTATAGAAAGAACCTAAAGTGGATTCAAGCCTTTGGGACGGACAGTGGAGTGACTTGTGCCGGTTATCGTTGTCGTGATGTTGCTACATGTTGGCGTAAACACCACGACGACGGTACATCGGCGCTGAGAATCCCACTGTCCGGGGGCAAAGAGAAGTAGGCAGCGACGTCCGCTCGCCTAAACATAAACTCATTTCGATATTAATAAACTCAGATAGCAGGTATGACGGAGTTGATAGAAGATGATCTTGGTATCAGGGAGCGATATACTCTACCTTTGCCAGCATTTGTGGATAGCTTGATACGCGGTGAAACCGATCCAACCATTACGGAGGACGATGGTCGTTATATCGAACCGCCGATGTCCCAAGAGCAACTTACGCGTGAATTGGACTAGCGAAAATTCACCTCTCGCTATACGCATCGTAATGGTACGTATATGGACTTCCTAACTACCGGCCATCCTATCGATTTACATGATACGGACGATGTAGACACCGAAAGGGAAATGGTTCTATTTAAATATCATACCCAGCGGAGTCGTAACGATAAACCGAGAATAGATCACGAAAATTCTATTCGTAACAGACTGGGAAGACGAACCAATATGCCTAGAATCTGAGGAGATTCAGCCTATCGCGCCCGGAACAGCGACAACGACTACATCATAGAATGGTATCAAGGTCCACAGTGTCTCACTGCGTACGATTATCGACATGCCAACTATGTTTCTAGGCAACGTTGTCGGTTATGCGCATCGAGAGACCATGTTACGCCCATGGACACAAACGTCGTCCGCTGTTCCTATTTCCACGAACAACCGGCGATGGAAATTTATTGCGTGTATTGCAGACTCAATAACTTGCACATTTTTGCGGTTTGCCCTCAATTTATGACTCAATGTCACCATTGTCAACTAAAGGGACACGCCAGTTTCGATTGCCCTTTTGATCACAACTTGGAAAGCGTAGATGAAATGATCACACTACGTTACATCAGAGCTTGTGAAGCGAACGCTGATTTACATTGTGATTCGCGCCATCATTATTATCCTGGACGCGCTTACGAAGGAATTTATGCGTTCCATCCTTATCTATTCGCTTCTGTCGAACAGAAATCACGCATATCGAGTTACGAACTACTGAAGCGCGTCGGAGAATGTATTTCAACTAAATTCGTACGCAAATTTCTCAGGAGTGTTAATCCTAGCGACCTTCATTCCTCTAACTTAATCAATTATATCCGTCAGGATCCGGACTATGGAGACTTGTTTGTTAACTCACACCCCGAGTTACAGGAAGTACATCGACGGCCTTACGAATACCGAGCCCGCGAACGCGAGTTGGAAAGGACCATTAAACCCCGGAGGTTTCTAACTGCCTATGGTCCACCCACGGCCCTCGTTCAGACCACTCGTAAAGGACCCGTAAGAGCGGCTGTCTTGAAACGAGCTCTCAAAGCCGTTAGACCCCTCTCCCCGGACGTTGATGTCAATCAACCCGGTACTTCGACTGGCGGATACACCGACCATAATCCTACACCCTCTGATGCAATCATATTGCACCCTTCACCCAGGAGTTATAGCCCTCCTTGTAAAGTGGCTCGCCCCAAAGAGAAAAGGACTCTGGCTAGCTTTAAAAAACTGCGTAAACGCCGTCCGCGCAAGAAAGACTAACTGTTTAGAGTATTTACGTATATTAGAAACTGTGATTTTGTATATTTTATAGACTTAAATCCCATTTTCTGGGAGCGGTGTAAAAGCTTCTGTGGGATATAACTGGCCCCTTTGCTTCGCAATCCAGTTTCCCCCCAGGCGCTGGAATACTCTAAAAGGGTTCTCTAACTGTATAAATATTCCCCTCGCCCTCAAGGTACCGTTACAGGTGTTTTAACGGACATAAAAGTCATTCTGCTATATACGTGTTTTAGCGGACATGGTAAGACAAAAAACCTGCAATGCGACAAATACCTTTCATAGCTTAGCCGTGATGATTCATATTACGACATCTAACAGCTGGTTGCTGACATGGAAACAGCCATTGGACGCATGGTTCTTTGTTTGGCTTGAACCAATCAGAGCGATTTTTCCTGTCGACGTGTAGCTTTTCGGTCGATCATAAGGAGTGTGTTCAGTCTTACGTTTTTTTCTTGATACTTTGTTGTTATTGCTGTCTAGGCCAGGAACAACGGCTCTAGAGTCAATTCGTTTCATACTTTTAGAAGAAACATTAGTAGGCTTAAATTATAGAGCGTATGACTGTTATCAATTCAATTCAGTCTATATCATAACACATCATATATTAATTTATATCAACTTGTTTCTATTCTTGTATTATCGGTTCAATATACATTATTATACTGCTGTTTACTATCGTGTTTGGTTGAACATTATTTGGAGAACATCTATAAAGAACCCAAATTTCCCAATTTTCTTGATACACTACAGGTTAGAGAGACGGGTTATATATAGCGATTGCGACTTATATTATTGTGGTTTGTAGTGAATTTAATGCTATTTGATAAGCACTACATGAGTCCGTTGCTGTTCGCTTTATATATGATAAAATTCATTGACGGTCGGCAAATTAGTGAGCAGTATTGTGTGTTACCGGTAGTGTGCATGATTGTGATTGATAACTAAGCATTTCCTAAAGAATGCGCCTCATACATGAATCATAAGCCTTACCGACTTACCGTTGTGATTAGTGTAAGTCATATCTCTGTTTACCTAGATAGAGCGCCACGTCCTAAAGGAACTGTTAATATTTCCCGAAAGTAAATAATATTAGTCAGAAATTAATTATTAACGATCAATCGAATAATACAATACCGTAAGCTTCACTGCAATAATAATTTAAGCCCTCAGAATCCAGTCTCCCGGGATTATCCAGCGGGTGAATGGACGCGCACTAGGCTGGCTTCTGCTAATGTTGTGTTTATTGGTATTAAATATTTGTCAACTTCTAAAGTCTATTTATAAACCAAAAGACATATAAATTTTGGCAGGTTAAACTGCTAAAGGTCTTCAAAAGCGCGTACATTTGGTTATCTTGTGCAGCTGCCTGTTTTGCTGCTACCTCCCCCCCCCAGACTGTTATACCCCCATATTTACCATTTACCTCCTACCCCCACCCCACCCCCCCCCCCCCCCCCACACACACACAGTGCTGTTACATTCCTGTTTCCCCCTCATGTACATTATTTTTTTACTCCTTCCCTTATTAGTAACTACATCGTTTATTGTTTTGGTGAGAAAACCCATCCCTGTAACCTGATCCTTTCCCTCAATTGGTAATAACATAGTTTATTGGTTTGGTCAGAATATGTTATTATTATTGTTGTTATTTCATTGCTTGGCAGTGATGAGAATTGTAATACTGTAATATATTGTATGTGTATGGGTGGTAACCGGAATCACTAAGTGCGATGGGGGATAACATGAATGGGAGGGAATTATTGTGCCCATGATTAATGTTTGTGCCCTTGATTAATACGTGTCCCTCATTTAATATTTGTGTCCCTCATTAATCTTTGTGTTCCTCATCAATGTTTGTGACCCACATTAATGTTTGTCCCTCTGATTAATGTTTGTCCCTCATTAATGTTTGTGACGCTGATAAATATCTGTCCCTCATTTAATGTTTGTGTCCAGATCGCTATGGGTTTCCGTACGTTTTGGACGACTTGGTCAGCAACTTTAATTTGAGTAACATTAACTTTTAGTCTACGTTATATGTATGAGGCATCTTTTACAGCAACAAACTTCGCGTTTACATAGAGCAACTTGATCGGCAACCTAACTTGCTTACCAAACTGCTGACAAAGTTGCTCAAAATGTTGTCACGTAGAAAAAAAAAGAGTATTTAATTATTCATCATGATGTACTGTAAGTTAATTTTAACTTTAACGTAGCTGTAACCCTGTAGCTAGACTTTGTTCTTACTGTAGAGTACCACTCAAGCCTATATTTTGTACTTAGAGTTCCGCTTGCTTGAATCGAACTTTTGTTCTTATACTAATAGTTCTGCATTTGGCTACATTTTGTTCAATTTGTATTGATACATGATTCTAACAGCAGTCCCGTACTTATTTTATAAGCAATTAATACCAAAATATCAAACACTTATGGAGCCCCAAAAGATACCGATTTGAATTAAAAAAAAATTCCCAATTCAAATTCAAAGTGTTAGCTATATTATATGTGATTATTTGTTATTATTGCGTTCACAGGTAATACTAACACCTGCTCATTTGCTAGTTAACATGTTAGATAGCACGTATTAGCTAATAACAAATGCGCACATGTATTACGTGCGCTCTACGCACTAAGGATGCACGATACACCTTGTCTCTAGTAATTATGATATATTTTGCGTGTTTTTTGTAAAAAAAGCGGGGGTAGCTCAGTTGGTTGAGCGCCGGGCCTGCAATCTAATGGTTGTAGGTCCAGCCCCGCCAGGGTCCACTCAGCCTTTCATCCACTGGGGTCGATAAAATGAGTACCTGTTAAATAACTGGGAGCAAATCTTGGGATAGGAGTAGCGCCCACCCCTACCCTCGGGTAGCAGCTATCGAAAGAGGAGCCTTCGGGTCGCCTCCGGCTTCGGCCGACTGTTTGCTTTTGCTTTGCTTTTGTAAAAATTCGGACTTATGGTGTTTTGACAAATTGAGGATACCATGTTTTCTGGCATTACCCCGAGTACGCTGCGCAGACACTAAATTTGCCATAACTTTTGAGTGCTTTCATGGATTTTACTCAAATTACGTGCAAACACCTTTTCTACGTCAATGCTCTTTGTACACAATCAATAAAATTTAATGATGAAATATGTCAAAAAATTTAAATCACAAAAAAGTTAAATCACACTATTTCTATTAAATCCCACAATTAAATAAACCAATCTACTGTAGGTTTTGATTTTGTTTAATTTTCATAAGTCGAATCAAATCGAATATTTTTTTTAGACTTTCGATTCGATTTCGTCATTTTTCGATTCGATTCGATTTCTGGAAAAATCGCTTTCGATTCGATTTCGACCCAGTAAAATTCGTTCGATGCGATTCAATTTTCGATTCGATGTCGATTCGACCCCAGTCGCAGTCCCTCCCTGCCTTGTAGTTAGTGAATCTGGTGCTGCTTGCTGCTTGGGTTCGGGTTTTGGCTGCTGATAGGCTTGGGGCACCTTGGACTACATTTGCTATATTCGTTGTGAATTTCCCCATTGGAGACCCTACCGCAATTGCTTCCTGCGTAATGTTTCTGTAGTAGCTTCCTCTGTACGACTCTCGAGAGCTCAATGATTCTAAAAACTTTTATTGGCGTCTTCCTATGATGCTACTGATAGGGTTCTCTGTGCCGGGTGTGGAAGCCCGTACTGATAATAACTGCTTTAGAGTTCGGAAGAATATTTTACATACTGATTTAATGTTCGGAGACAGCCATGTTTCGCACCCATACTGTATAATAACGATGATTGCGGAACAGCTTGCCTGACTGTCTTATTTATTAGTGTGACGGGATCGGTCGACCCCGATTTATCCGGTTGTTTGCTTACGCGTCCCCGCCGTGTGTATGTGGAAAGAGTTCTGGTTGAGAGTCTAAGTATCCTTGGTATGTATAATAACTGAGAACAGATGATTGATAATAACTGAATGAGTACCGGTAAGATAGTAACTGAATGATGATGGTGGCGACGATGGTAACAAAGTCATCGCTCTGCCCTGACTGCACTGAGATAACTGAGCAAATAACATGGTTACCGGTAGTATATATTGCACCGTTGGCCGCATTACATTACTCAGTCGATGCTTGCCCTCCCATTGGCTGATAGCTCACTTCTCGCCCTCCCATCTCTCTAGGAGTGTTCCTCCCCCGCTACTGTTATTCTCTCTCCCCTGGAGGTATAACCTCTGACCCCCATTAAGCGTACGTCCTCTGGGGTTTCTTGTCCCCTTTTTATTGGGGTGATACAAGGTTGATTGTTAATCAACCTTGTACTCCCAATATTGCTTAAGGCGCTCTTTCCCACTTTATGGGGGTTGGTGTGGCAGAATTGAATACGCTCACACTCCCCCCCATGCTATCTTCCTGGTGAGAAGATAGCATCAACCACTAAGTGCGCTTCAATTCCGCTGGAACTCGATCTACTATCGGGTGTGGGGTGGAGTTGTTTTTTCTTGGAGTCGGCTTTCCAGGCTGCTCCCTATGGGTATGATGTCACTACCCTCTGGCGTCTCGTGTCGGGCCGATCGTGCGCTTCTTTCACACAACTTTTGTTTTCCCAACACTCTCACCACTCTAACTCCGCTCTAACTCCTCCACTCGAACTTACTCTCTCCTCACACCTGAATCGCACTCGCCTGCTCTCTCTCTCGCCAGCAGCTCCTCTCCATACTCCTCTCTACTCTCTGCCACTCCCTAAGGCCCTAATCTCTAATGCTACACCTGTGCTATCATACTATCTACCTTACTACTTACTTGCTAACTATCTAACTCTCCTACTTTCTACTAACTCTCCGACTCTAACTAGCTCTACTAAGTCTAACTCCTACTAACTCTTCTAAGTCTCTAACTCCTAGCTCTACTAAGTCTACTAACTCTTAGTACTTCTAGCTCTAACTAAAAACCTCTAACTTTCTACTAACTCTAACTAGAACTCTCTAACTATCTACTAATTCTAACTCTACTGCTGCTACCTCTAACTCTGCTACCACCTCTATCTTCGTGGCGCTTGCGGTGCCCACAACCACTCTCTGCTACTACTTCCATCTACATGTCGCTTGCGGTGCCCACAACCACTCTACTACTACCTCTACTCTACTACTACCTCTACTCTACGTGGCGCTTGCGGTGCCCACAACCACTCTGCTTACTACCTCCAACTCTACTAACTCTCTACTACCTCTAACTCTACTAACTCTCTCCTTCCACTACTACCTCTAACTCTACTAACTCTACTACCTCTACTTCGCTACTACCTCTACTTCCTGGCACCCTATGTGCCCTCTCTACTACTCTACTACCTGGCACCCTATGTGCCCTCTCTACTACTCTACTACCTGGAACCACTCTCTGCTACTACTTTCTACGTGGCGCTTCCGGTGCCCACAACCCCTCTCTTACTACTTTCTACGTGGCACTTCCGTTGCCCACAACCACTCTGCTTACTACTCGTGGCATGTTAATATGCCACACTCCCTTACCCCGCCGCCTTCTAACTTAACTTCTACTTTACTTACTACTAACTATCTGACTACGAACACCTTACTATCTTCTACTAACTATTTATTATACAATTATTTTATTATTTATTTTTAATTAAATAATTAATTTTTGTGGGAAGGGCGTCTCGCCCTCATTCCCACCCCCCTCAGTCCAAAATATTGGACGACTAAACTCCACCTAACTAGGGCGATTCTTCCAACAGGCACTCTCCCACTGCTCCCCTTGTAGGTCCTGTAGGATTCGCCACACTCTCCTCGCCAATTCCAACTGACCAGGAATTGGTTCTCCCTCTTCCGCCACCCTAAAATCGGGTCTCTCCGCCGCCTTCTTAACTATCTCGTCTCCTGGCATCAAAATGCCACCTCCCACCTTGTTATCTCCTGGCGGCAGAATGAATAGAAAGTGAAAGAACAGGCAAAACAGAAGGTACAATAGTAGTCCTATCCCTTTCCATCCTGTCTTCCTACTCGAGTTCCCCCTTGTCGGTATGCCTCCCAACCGGACCGGCGTCTCTTCCGGACACTCCTCTGGACACTCCTTCCGACGCTCCTCCGGGCACTCCCCCGGAGTGTTGTCCTCCGGACATCTCGCCGTCCGCTCCTCTCCATCTCCATGCCGATACTTGCTGGGAAATCTATTCTCCTCCGCCCACTCTCTTACTGTTACTTCCCTGTCTGGCTCTACTATCTCCTGTTTCTCCTCTTCGTCCTCTGCGTCTACGGTGCCTGGTAACATGCACCCTGATGTCTCTGTCACACTGCATGGGATCTTGGTTTTAACTGGGCCGCTAAGCATCCATCCGAACGGCGTGAGGATCGCCGTCGGGTCCCTTCGCCGAAGACCGTCTTTGTTCTCTCGTGGGCCGTCGGGCAGTCCATTCCTACTATAATGGATACCTTCCTAACGTCCACCTCTGGTATTGAGAAATCGATACCGTCCAGGAATCTATATTGTTTGACCTCAATGTTGGTTGGTCGCCTGGCGTTGATATTTATCAATTCTATGACGTGGATGGGGTTGATCGTCGCCCCATAGTCGCATCCCGGTGCATCGCTGATATCTTACACCGCCCCGTCCTCATCTCCAGGACCTCATCCTTACTTGATACGGTAGTTACCGCCATTCTATTCGGCCTTGTCTTTAGCCCTATCTCTTCGGCCACCCAGTTCTCCACCAGCGTGAAGGCTGCTCCGCTGTCGACCAGCATTAATGTCGTTACTGATCGACCGCCCTCTCCTGATATCTTCACTGGTACTACCCCGAGTAGTACTTTTCTCTTGTTTCTTGCCACTGTCGTGCTTGTAGCCATTGTTTGGCCTCCAGTCTCGGACTCTCTAACTGCTGTTTCTCTACACTCTCCGGATCTGTGTCCTTCTACCACACATCGATGACATAGTCTGTTTGCGTCTGTGTAGGCTATACGATCTTGTTTGGGCAACGCTTGCCAGTGCTTACAACTCATGGTCTTATGGGTTCCGTCCCGATGTAATTGACATTTGAATCCTGTATTATAGCGTTTCCTGTATAGTCCCTCACGTATCGCGCGTAGGTTTATATCTACCGATTTAGTGTTTTGGTTATCTGTACTCGGCCTACTGGGTATACTGGGATTGTGTTTATTTGTGGTGTTATTTTCTTTCTGTCCCTGCCATGGTGTGGCCCTACTACCAGCTAACTGTGGACTAGCAGTCCCCTGTGTGGCCGCGTGTGGTAGTGACTGTTTTACTCTTGAGAATGGGTTTGTCGGATTATGTTCGGGTCTAGGCCTGTTGTATTCGGTCTTTGGTGCCTTCCCCAAACTATCCTCACTATAGACTGGGATTTGTCGCGTCGGATATATCATTGGGGGTAACGGCCCCCTCCATATTTCCGTGTCGCACGACCTGTTCTCGTCCAGGGGGTTCGATGTTCTTATTGCTGTTCGAGTATATTGTTGATATCGTGATGGGGGAATGTCACCCTGTCCCCCCCCCCCCCCCACCGGTATGTTTGGTACTGGGGTTGATGTTAATATATTGGGGCCCATACATCTATCTGCAATATCTCTCCCCTCCCCTGGATATATGTTATGTCCCTGTGTATTATAGTCATGCTGCCATACCGATATAGGCCTACCCACTTCTTGCCTACCTACCGGTATGTACTCCGCGGCTTCCGGGTTTAATCCCGTCGTCCGCGCTACCCTATCGCCTATTCTATCTCTCCTAGCATGGCCTATAATAGTATGTGCAGTAAGGCCTACAGTATGTCCTGCAGTCTGCATGTGCCCTTCCAAACCGAAGTTTAATTCTCTCGAATCTCGAATCTCCCCGCGACTACCGTACTCTCGATCGGCAGCTACATCCCGTCGGGAAGTTTCTCTTCGATCCCCTATCCTGCTCTTGTCTTGTCTCTCCTGGCGTGCGGTGCGTTTCTCCGGGGCGACGGCAATCTCCTGAAGTTCGACCCCACTGACTCCCTAACTCCATCTCTACTATCGACGGCTCGCTATCCATCCTCGCTCTCCGGTTGCTCCTAGCAACGACCCTTCTATTGTCTTCACTTCTTCTCTCTTCGACCTTCCGATTAAACTCTACTAATCTTCTTCTATCTTCGGGATCCCGTCTTTCTTTCTTTCTTTCTGTTCTTCTTTCTTCGACCTCTCGGTTAAACTCTACTAATCTACTCTCGGCGCTAACAGCTGACTCTACTCTGTCCGGTTGGACCTTCCTGGGGATACTTGCCATCCCCCTACTATACTCCGGCGTCGGGTGCCGCGGTTCACCTAACTTGCCCCGCGCATTATCCGCCGACGCCTGTGGGACACTCTCTGCCCCCCCCCCCTCTCTCGCTACTAATCTCTCGTGGTGGGGCGCCCGTAGCCCCCCCACCCGCTACTTCTAACTTCACTATCTCTTACTACACTTCTGCGTCCCTCTTGTCGGACATTCTCTACCCCCCCTTCTCTCGCCACTAATCTTCCGTGGTGGGGCGCCCATAGCCCCCCCCCCCCCCCACTCGCTACTTCTAACTTCACTATCTCTTACTACACTTCTACACCCCTCTTGTGGGGCATTCTCTGCCCCCCTCTCTCGCCACTAATCTTCCGTGGTGGGGTGCCCGTAGCCCCCCCCCCCTCACCACATCTAACGTCACTATTTCTAACTTCACTTCTATACCCCTCTCTAGTCGACGCACTAACTCTACTGGGGCTGGGTCTATTCACCCCCGCCTCTTCCTCTACTACTGCGTGGCCTACCAGGCCCACCTCGGGTTGACTCAACCCCGCTGCTTCCTGCCTACTAACTACGTGGCCTACCAGGCCCACCTCGGGTTGACTCAACCCCGCTGCTTCCTGCCTACTGACTACGTGGCCTACCAGGCCCTCATTGGGGTTTCTCTCCCCCGCCACCTCCTGCCTACTAACTACGTGGCCTACCAGGCCCCCATTTGCCGGGTTATGCACATCCGCCACGTTCATATTAATAGCACCATTCCCAATATTATCTGTTAAATCAATTAAATCTCCTAAATCAATTAAATTATTCGAATTATTAGAGTTTGAAACGGGATTATTATTTAAATTATTTTGTGTGCTTAGATTTAAATTATTTGAATTATTTTGCGTAATTATATTTGAATTAATATTATTATTTGGATTTAAGTTTAAATTGCCGGGTAAAATATTTCCTGTAATAAAGGGATTAGGGTTATCTACTACGGTACTATTAAAACCAACTACCCCTAACGTACTATTATTACCCCCCCCCCCCCCCCGCCCGTACGGCTACACCGGTTCTGATTCTGTCACCCGTTGCTTGTAAGTGGGGTCTCACTCTCTGATAGTCCCAACCGCGCCAGTTCTAGTCGGCGCTTCTGTATGGTTTGATATCGCATAAGCCCCCTTAGGCGGGCATGCAAATCATCCCGCACACGCTTTGCCTCTATCTCTCTCTCTCCTCTCGTATACTCTGCTCGGTCAACTCTGCCCCTCTCGCAACCATCTCAAACCGTCTCGCCGGCTCGTCCTCTACTCTCATCTCCCGCTCCACACGCTCCTCGACTCCCTCCCTATACTCCCTCGCCAACTCTCCTAACCTCTCTAATAATGCGGTTTCCTCTCTCAATTGTCTCTCTAATTCTTTCTGATCTAGCGCCGCAACTCTCAATTTATACGCCAGATTTATCTCCAACACCCGTCTTACTTATCGTCTTACAACACCCGTCGCCCCTCCGTCCTACTAACTTTCCCCCGCTTTCCGGGGTTCTCGCTGACCAACTAGACCGAATCCTCGGAGTTAACCTCGGATTCGCCCTCGTGCGGTCCCCTCCAACCCGCTAATTTTACTCCCTGGGCATCGACTAAGTATGGTCCTACGTACACTACGCTAGGTTCCATACCCCTACATTCCCATAGTTCGAACAGTTCGCTGGCAACCACTCTCGCTCTCTCGCTGGCTAGTTCTCCCTGCCCAAAATGCATTAGGTAATCAAAATGTCTGTTCGACTCACCTAGCCACTTTTCTAACTTTACCTCGTCTATCTTGGCCCCTCCTCTGGCTTCGCTCAGTTGCTTCCGGGCCGCGAGATAGGCTCGTCGGAGCCGGTCGCTGACTCCGACGTCCTCGTCGCCGACATCTCCTCTATCCATCTGTGTCCGGCGTCGTACCGGCGGCCCCACCGTCGCTGTTCCGGTGGGCTGTCCGTCGCCTTCGGCCTGTGGCTGGCCGGCGGCATCGGTACGTCGACCGCCGTCGTGCGTCGACTCGTCTCTCCCTTCTCGTTGTAGACGGCCCCCCTCCGCTTGGATTGCCGGATCGTCTGTAGTCGACGGATCCGGCGTCGTGGGTCGATACCGTCTCGCCGTGGCCTCGCGGATCGTTAGGTTGTCGTCCGGGGTCCGCGGCGGTGTCGTCTCTCTCTCTTGACTCATCTTTACTCTCTCGGTGGCTAGCAGTCACAGTCTCAGGCAACTTGGGAATTTGTTACTGTTAGGGCAGCTGCTAAGAATTTGTTACTGTTAGGGCAGCTGCTAAGATTTTGTTATTTAGGGCAGGAGTACTTTGTTACTCTTTATCCGGTTGTTTGCTTACGCGTCCCCGCCGTGTGTATGTGGAAAGAGTTCTGGTTGAGAGTCTAAGTATCCTTGGTATGTATAATAACTGAGAACAGATGATTGATAATAACTGAATGAGTACCGGTAAGATAGTAACTGAATGATGATGGTGGCGACGACGGTAACAAAGTCACCGCTCTGCCCTGACTGCACTGAGATAACTGAGCAAATAACATGGTTACCGGTAGTATATATTGCACCGTTGGCCGCATTACATTACGCAGTCGATGCTTGCCCTCCCATTGGCTGATAGCTCACTTCTCGCCCTCCCATCTCTCTAGGAGTGTTCCTCCCCCGCTACTGTTATTCTCTCTCCCCTGGAGGTATAACCTCTGACCCCTATTGTGCGTATGCCCTCTGGGGTTTCTTTTCCCCATTTTATTGGGGTGATACAAGGTTGATTGGTAATCAACCTTGTACTCCCAATATTGCTTAAGGCGCTCTTTCCCACTTTATGGGGGTTGGTGTGGCGGAATTGAATACGCTCACAATTGGGAAAGGGGCATCACAGTTTTTACCTAAGAAAGAGTAGAATTTGTGACAGTTACCCATGCGCATTTTGATTTCGTCTTTGATCTGTTTCGCAATTAGGTTGATATCATTGCTCCGAGGTAGACATGAGAGCACATGAGAAATCTCGGTATCGCCCAACTTTATAGGATACTGATCACTTTCTGCCGAAGATGAGGTAAGAGACCTGGATTTCTTTGGGTGAAGGATCCTTCCTATTTTATCACTGACACTTTTTAGGATGTTGAGTTTCTCAATTAGCATGTTCCGGTTGGTTGCAAATATGCGTCATCATCCATAAGGAGAGGGTACCATGAAGAGCCCCTAACCAGTCATCCGGTCCGTTCTTTTCGATTTCTGTTATTGTGGGGTCAATGTGGTTACAAAATAGTGGGCAGCTAGAAGGTTTCCCTGGCCGACACCGGGTGAGCTTTCAAAAGATGCACCACCAATAATATTTGTTGTCTTCAACATAGTTTGTGCAAGGGCCCTGATGAAGCTTCCACCGCACCCCTGTTATTTCAGTCGTCGTAGCAAGACTATCCTGTTATATATATATTTTACTCACCAATATATTTTTTAATGATGTTCAACAATATATATTTTTCTCACCGATATATTATTTCATGATATTCACCAATATATACTGTATTTTTCTCACCAATATATTTTTTCATAAGTTCACCAATATATTTTTTTTCTGACCAATATTTCTTTTTGTCACCAATATTTATTTTTGTCACCAATATTTATTTTTTTCCTCACTACTATATATTTTCACTCATAAATATTTTATTTTTCTCACTAAAATATATTTTTTCTCACTAATATATATTTTTCTGACTAATTTATATTTTTTTCTCACTAATATACAGTATATTTTTTCTGACCTTTTTTCATTAACGGTGCCCCATAAAAGTATTCCTGTAAATATGTCATTGAAACACATGGTTAGGGAGATTAACCAATAATTGTTTAAGAGTTTTAAGATCCCTGGAGGTAGACCATCTACACACCCGCCGATTTTGAGGCGTCGATTTTAAATTTCGCTAGACATTTGGCAACTTAATTTGGGTTTATTTCATCTAAAATAGGAATTACAGTCTCAATTGGACCTATTTTATTGTTTACAACGTCTTGAAGGGTTTAGAGAGATTTCCTTGCAGTTAACAGTTCCTCATATTGCAATCAAGACGTACTATATACAAGGCCATGCCATCGAGTTAACTGGGGGCGGTGACTGGGGGCAAGATTTTTTTTCAGTATGAGTTCCTCATATTGCATTCCAGATCGATTTTGAGTCACCTTTGCTTGCTAACCAATGCCATCTGCTTTCAGACTTCTTATTACTCTGGCTGCGGTTAGCCATAGTGTATGTAACTGTCTCGGTGCTTTGACTTAGCTTAGACTTGATTAAAGAATTAGTTATCTTTGAATGCACTGCATCACCCCCTATTGGAGCAGGGTTTTCATTCAAATGGGTCTTAAACTTGAGGTGATTGATTGAATTGTATGACAGTTTTGTTCGCGCTTTTAGACCTTAGCAGTTTAACCTGCCAATTTTAGTTGTCTTCTTGTTTATAAATCGACTTTAGCCTAGACCAATTATTTAGTGTACTAAAGTTACATCCGCCGAAGCCAGTCTGTGCGCGATCATTCACCCACAGTTAAGGGAGACTGGATTCGGGCGCTTTGAAAGTTATTGCTGTGCAGACCTACTGTATTATTCGATTGATCGTTGTTCGCGGTTTTAGACCTTTAGCAGTTTAACCTGCCAAATTTAGGTGTCTTCTAGGTTATATATCGACTTTAGCCTATAACAAGTATTTGATACACATAAAGTTACATTAGCCGAAGCCAGCCTATGCGCGATCATTCACCCACGGTTAAGGGAGACTGGATTCGGATGCTCTGACCTTATTGCGGTGTAGACCTACTGTATTATTCGATTGATCGTTACTATAATATCTCTGACAAATATTATTCACTTTCGGGAAATATTAACAGTTCCTTTAGGACGTGGCGCTCTAAGTATGTAAACAGAGTTATGACTTACACTAGACACAATGGGATGGCTATTGATTTTCGTATAAGGCGCATTCTTTAGGAAATGCTTTGTTATCTATCACACTCATGCACAATACCGCACACTGCTGCACACTGATCTGCCGACCTTCACTAATTTTAATCATATATAAGGAGAACAGCAACTGACACATGTAGGGTCTATGAAATAGCATTCATTTCACTCCAAAACCACTATAATGTGAGTCGCAATTGCTATATGTAACCGGTCTCTCTAACCTTCAGTATATCAAGAAGATTGGGGTTTTCTGATTATTCATCGATATTCTCCAAATATAACAACATTTCATCAAATGATAACACTTAATAACCGACAGTAAATAGCAGTAAAATAATGCGGTGAAAGGTCTGTAATGCATTGAATTATGTCGTGATGTACTGATAACAGTTATACGTTTCTATGATCAAAGCCGTTCTAATGTTTGGCTAAAGTCTGAAACACAGAATAATTCCACAGCCGATGTTCTGGGCTCAGGAAAAAAGGTAAACAAAGACCATAATGCATTGCGCGATTTCCCGGAGGCTTCTGTTCAAATAAAATGAAAATCGCTCTGATTGGTCGAGCCGAACAAAGAACAAAGAAAAGCTCTACGTGGACATATCAGCTGATAGATGTCGTCATCTGAACTACACTGTATCAAGAGTATTTTGGCGTATTGCGGCATAA
This sequence comes from Nemertoderma westbladi, assembly GCA_032718475.1. NCBI lineage: Eukaryota > Metazoa > Xenacoelomorpha > Nemertodermatida > Nemertodermatidae > Nemertoderma > Nemertoderma westbladi. The sequence goes on from JAUCBJ010005463.1 coordinate 27,907, forward strand.
AATCGCTAGTTATGTCCGCTAAAGTACACATACAGAAAAATGGCTTTTTATGTCCACTAAAACACCTATACAGTAAGAAAACGGCTTTTTATGTCCGCTAAAACACCTACAGAGTACTTTGCGGGAAAAATGACTAGCTAGATCCGCAAAAGCCTTTACACCGCTCCCAGAAAATGGGATTTAATTCTATAAAATATAAAAAATCACAGTTTCTAAAATATAAAAATACTCTAAACAGTTAGTCTTTCTTGCGCGGACGGCGTTTACGCAGTTTTTTGAGGCTAGCAAGAGTCCTTTTCTCTTTGGGGCGAGCCACTTTACTAGGAGGGCTATAACTCCTGGGTGAAGGGTGCAATATAATTGCATCGGAAGGTTTAGGGTTACGGTCGGTGTGTCCGCCGGTCGAGGTACCCGGTTGATCGGTATCAACCTCAGTGGAACGAGGTCGAACAACCTTGAGAGCGCGTTTTAAGACAGCAGCTCTTACTGGTCCCTGACGGGTCGTTTGCACGAGAGCGGTAGGTGGACCGTGTGTAGTGAGAAATTTCCTCGGTTTGATGATTCTTTCCAACTCGCGTTCTCAGGCTCTATCGGATCGATATGCTTCTCCTCGAGCTGATTTTCCTCCGCTTGTCGTTGAAAGCATTCGTCCAAAACTCTTGCAGAAAGTAGAGTCGTCCAAGTTCGATATCTTCTTAGAGATTCTGGATTTCCTGATCGAACTGAGATAAAGCTAATTCGTTTACCGCTTGGACTTGCTGCTGCAATTTACGTTTCTCTAAACAATTGTAGGTTCCTTTTCCGATCTTTTGACGAATAGTGTCCAACGCGTTTCGTACAACTCTCTCCTCCACCTCGGTGACAGGTTGTATCGGGTTAAACCGGGACGATGATACGGTTGAATGGCGATATTAGATGTCCGCGTCCCAATCCGGCTAGGTAAGATGGGCGAATATCTAGGGAGCCCACAACCGGAGTGCCACCGACTAATTGTTCGGGTAACACTAGATCTTTGAACAGTGAGTACAGTTCGGGAGGATCCGTGATACTATTAGGATCAAGAGTCTGAGGTCTCACTAGGGAGTGAGGAGGTCTGACCGAGTATTCCGGAACTCTGATCATAGGTTTATTTAAGGATCGTTTGAGTCGAGCGAGCGTAGGTGATACATCGAACAAGTTTCGCTCGAAACTCCCGTAAATATAGCGAGTAAAACTGTGTTTAGAGCAACGTCTCCGCGGATGTTTATGTCTTTCCGTTTGTTGGTTGGGTCTTGGGCATTCATCGCAATAATACCAAAGACGCACGTCTTGTAGGGGAAACGCGGGTGATATTTATCTCCAGTTTTACAATATTCCTCCATCTGTTCGAAGCTATCTGGGACGACAGGTAGCGGTCGATCGGCGGTAAGATACATCATAGTGAAATAGAGCCGTTTGAGTTCTATCATAGGGTCATGATGTATACCTTGAGGATATCGAGTTTCTAGATTTTGTTGACTGGCAATATTGAGATATGTTTCTCTCAAGAATTCCAGATAATCGTTGAAGTCGCTGCGTTTATCCGGCTCTTCAACGTCTTCTCTTTCGAGTCGGTTCCGAATAGAATTCTCGTGTTCTATTCTCGGTTTATCGTTCCGACTCCGCTGGGTATGATATTTAAATAGAACCATTTCCCTTTCGGTGTCTACATCGTCCGTATCGTGTAAATCGATAGGATGGCCAGTAGTTAAGAAGTCCATATACGTACCATTACGATGCGTATAGCGAGCGGTGAATTTTCTATAGTCCAATTCACGCGTAAGTTGCTCCTGGGACATCGGCGGTTCGATATAACGACCATCGTCCTCCGTAGTAGTTGGACTAGCGTCGCCGCGTATCAAGCTATCAACAAACGCTTGTAAAGGTAGAGTATATCGCTCCCTGATACCAAGATCATCTTCTATCAACTCAGTCATAGCTGCTATATGAGTTTATTAATATTATAATGAGTTTATAATTAGGCTAGCGGGCGTCGCTGCCTACCCCTCTCGGCCCCCGGACAGTGCAAGATCCTCAGCGCCGATGTACCGTCGTCGCTGTGTTTTTCGCCAACGTAGTAGCTACACAACGACAACGATAACCGGCACAAGTCACTCCACTGTCCGTCCCAAAGGCTTAGATTTACTTCAGGTTCTTACTGCAGAGGTAGGGCTACTTTCACAATTGCGACTCGCTACTGTAAACACACTTTAGTAGTAACATTCACCTATAAACGCACAAATTCCACACAACTGTCACAAATTGTACACATTCGGGCCATTTGTCCGTTAGTCAAGTGCCTTCCAGAATGCCACGTTATTATTATGTATCCTTGGATACTAGCAGTGTACTATTTATTCCCTATGCTATTCAATGGGGCAAGCTTTCTATTGTTCTTTTAACTCGCTTCTAATTCTAGCGTGGTTGTTACTATGGTGACATTATGGAAAGCTAGCGGTAGAATTAGGGTAATTTCCATGCATACAGATCTGGGATGCTATTTAATAGTAATTCTTTAATTGTCAATATCCCTTTTATACATGATTTTATGAATTTTATCAGCTATTGACTATATATTGGAGATTCTCGCACACTAATACACTTAATAGAGTGAATCTCCGCTCCCATGATCTATTAATTAATGGAATTTTGGGAATATTATAAATTGTATAAAATGACAATTTATCAAATTCATTAAAAGAGATGAATTTAAATTTATTCCCGTAAATTTTATTATTTATCCTTAAAACAGACATAATTTTATTCCAGAGCATGTCTGGTGACTAGGATCCTTAATTCTAGGAAATTTGTCCTTTTAAGAGTATCGGTAAGTGCTACGATATCTTAATCGACTAGAATTTTAAAGGATCTACATTTTAACAGATTTGGATTTATAGAATTTCTAGAGTTAACTCGTAAGTATTTACTCTATTGTATCTGTTTGACAGATTTTATAAATATTAATAGTTAATATTTAAGATGGGCACCGGTTTATTCCAGAACATGTCTGGGGACGTTAACCACTGATTCTAGAATTTTGTCTTTCAAGTATATCGGTGGGTGCCGCGATATCTTAATCGACTAGAATTACAGATGGTCAAAGGGTTTAACAGATTTATTTTGCGTTTTACGCTACTGTTAAAGGGACATCACGCTACTATATGTATTATTTAATATACGGTATGAGAGCAATATCGCAAGAAGCAATGTCAGTGAGAAGAGGCAAGTCGTTTCCAAGGTCTACCCAGAGCTTGGTTTAGCCGAGACACAAGGATCTGAATTTTGCATTCCTAATACTCTACTTACCAATAATACTTGAATATAGTAGGAGCTTTATTGTACTTTAATAAGTACGGACATTTCATCTTACTGTAGTAATCTAAATACATAAATGCACCCCTCCGTGTGAAGGAAAAGGTCTGGATGCGTGCCTTATCAATGGTATTTTATACAACTGCGAGGGTTGGCACAACGTTAACACTTCGAAACTAGAAGCTCAATATCGACGAGTCTTAAAGACAATACTTGGAGTGAAACTGTCCACACCAAACGAAATACCATATATCGAACTCGGTCGCCCACTTTTGACTGACATCATAAAGTCGCGAACTACAAATTTAATTAAACGTATTCTATCACAAGATTACCCAGATCAGAATTCACCACTGTTATTAATTCTAAACTCAAGCGAAGCGAACTACTCCCCAATGTGCCGATCCCTCAAAGCGTGTCTGACCTCCGACAGCCCAGAAATTATATTGGAGAAATCCCTCTCAACACTGAAAAACGCCGTAATCAGGAAAGCAGCCCTAGGAAAGAGTCGTTATGTGACTTATTTGACCATTAACCCTGATCTCAAACGCCCACAGGCATATAACGGGATCTACTCCAACCCGGACATCCACTCATTTGCTCGTATTCGCACCAGTTCCCACGAACTCGCAATAGAAAAGGGACGGTATAACCGCACACCACGTGACCAACGTACTTGCATATGTGGCGTCATTGAGGACGAGGAACACGTCACACTAAAATGCAAACTGTACAACTCGCTGAGAGACCAATTTATCGACAATCCCGCATCGGTCGACTCTCTGACCGACCTACTTGATCTACCGAACGCCCCATGTTATATATCCCAACTATTCCAGACAAGAAAGACTATTATTAATGAGCGACGGCAGGCTAACCCCTAAGAAACTATACATTATATTACCGTATCTATTTATTATTATTCACTATATTAGTAACAAAACAATTCAATACTAACTATATTTATATATTAACTATTTATTACATAAAATTATATTATATATTAGTAACACTATCTATTTATTATTATAATTATATATTAAATACATTACGTTCGATTAGACCTACCCTATATAATACATCTTTAATATATAATATTATTATTATTATATCATAATGCGTACAGTACAGCATATTTATAGGTCTTGCATTCGACAGGTCAGTCAAGCGATATAATCTTACATCCACTTTATACATTCAGTCATTATATTTACTTTAATTACGAAATTTATACACCCGTTTTTATATATTCAGTCACTATATTTTGCTTTAAATTCTAAGTACAGATTTATACTTATATTTTTCAGTAATTCACTATACATTCACATAACTAACAAATCCGTTTTATATATTCAGTTACTATATTTGCTTCAAATACTATTCTCTTCGATCGGACTACTACATTTATAAAGTATTATTTTCGTGCAATTTGCTTAACATACTACTGCAAATTTGTAAATCATCGGTAAACAATTTCTCTGTGCAATTATTATTCTACATAGTAGTCGATAATATACATACATACATACATAGTCACATATTTATAATGTACTACGGACAGTAAGGAAAGAGAAAAAAGAATTATTTCTCGCCGTCGCACTAAATATATAATATATAAGTAATTAAGTAATAAACGCGAATATATATATGGCACTAATCTACTAAATAATCGCTAAAATAACATTCTACTAAATAAAATTAAAGAAAACGATTATAATGAAATTACATAATAATACATACCTAAATATAAAAATAATAAAGACAGATATAAAATAATATAGTCACACACCCACTCCAGACGCTGTCACGTTGGGGAGTCCCTAGATGTTTGTTGGATTAGGGAGGTGGTCGTGGGAAGAGTATCTTGCCTTCCATAGTTTCCGGAGAGTTCTCTGTCTCTTTCCAGTAAACATAAACGACCAACTGGGCGATTGAGCTGCTGTGTCTCGAAGACAATTCCCGGTTTCTTAAAGTTACGTCGCATGACGACGAGTTCTACCGATCGCACCAAACCATCATCCGAGATATGAGTCTCGATGATACGACCTGTCTGCCACCGCTTACGTGGAAGATCTAAGTCCACAATAAGGACCATGTCTCCGGCGCTGACGTTTTCTTGCTGCGCGAACCACTTAGTTCGAAGTTGTAGCGTAGGCAGATAATGTTTTTCGAAATGGTCAGCGAAACGACGGGATAACAACTGCATAAGTTGCCAAGTTTGCCGGCAGTATTCGTCTCCGTCCTTGATTTCCGATCATGGGAGCATGGCTACAGGTTTCTTCAGTAGGAAGTGCGCGGGTTTTAGCGCTTCCAGGGAATCGGGACTCGATGAGACTGGCATAAGCGGTCTCTCGTTGAGATAGGCGGCGATTTCCTCCATTAACGTCCGCAAAAGTTCGTCGGTGAGATACGCGCGGCACGGCACTATAAAGTGAAATGCAGTCTTCACGCTCCTGATTAATCTCTCCCAACTTCCTCCCCACCAAGGGGCGCGGCGTTGAAGGTCCAGCTAGACACTGTTACCCTTAGCTGATCGTCCACCTGTCTTTGGTTCCAATCTTTGACGTAAGCCTTGATTTCATTGTTGGCACCAATGAAGTTCGTTCCCTTATCAGATCTCAAAGTGTTACTAGTTCCAAAGCGAGCGATCTGTCGGCGTAAGCTCAATATGAAGCTATTGGTAGATAAATCGTTCACCATATCGAGATGGATAGCTCTACAAGTCATACAGACAAAGATGACACACCATCTCTTGACTATAGTCCTAGCACGATATACTTCAATAGGGCCAAATAAATCCACACCGGTATTAGTAAAGGGTGGTTCATAGAAGCTTACTCGTTCCCTAGGTAATTCTGCCTCTCGCTGTGTTAAAGGCCTACTGAATGCTTTCCTACAGGGTATGCAGTTCCTAAGAACTTGGTTCAGAGCTCTACGGGGTTTATGAAAATAATAGCGAGTTCGAATTTCGCTAAGAACTCGTTCTCTACCAGCATGATAAAGCTTACTGTGAACATCTACAATCATCTTGATTTGTATTTCAAGATTTCTAATGAGTATGGGAAACTTAGTGTCAAAGGATAATGGAGCATTAGTTACTCTTCCTCCAACACGTATTAACCCATCTATCATTGTGCTAGAGAAACGATCCCTTAAGCGCATCTGTGGATTTCTCAACAACAGGAAATACTTATCGGAATCCTCATAGCATTGCAGGAGTCTCAGTATCTGCTTATTGGTTTCTTCATGCTCCTGGTAACTGATCTTCTCCTTCAGAAACCTGTCGGATATCTTGTATTTGGGAAGATCTTTAACAACATGGACCTGCGCAGATGTCAGTGGAGCGGTATCACTAGTGGTCTTCGTCCTGGAGTAGTGATGATGAAAACATCGCTTTAAATATGTAACGGCCTTACAGAGCCGATTCCAGGAACTATAATGATGTATCGCTCTCTGCAGGAGAGGTGAGAGTCCTTGCGAGATGTCTGGTATTCCAGATTTCCAATCCCTCTCTCTGATTTCCACAACAGACTTATTTGTGGCTGTGGGTTTCGGATCCAAAGCGTCGTCTCCGGAAGTGTGTAGTACAGACAGATCTACCACAGGTTTAAATAACTTCGATTTACTCGCCCGAGTTTTAGGTTTGACTTTCTCCGCTCCCTTGGCCTGTCTAATCTCCGCCGTAGTAAGATGAGGAGGCCATTCATCCTCTTCTTTGCTTAGGAAGTCGGGTCCACCTAACCAGTCTGGAGTATCTATCAGTTCTTGTAGAGTTGCTCCCCTGGAGGCGATGTCGGCTGGATTAATCGTTCCGGGGCAATGTCTCCATTGATCTATCTTCGTGCGACTAAGTATAATGGCTACTCTGTTGGTAAAGAAGACGCTGAACTGACAGACTTCATTGGTTATATACTCCAACACGAGTAAAGCGTCGGTCCAATAGACAGTTTTCTCCAGGGGATAGTCGATCTGTTCTGTTACATTCCGGCCGATGGCTGTAGCGTATAGAGCCGCTTTTAACTCCGCTCGAGGAACTTTCAACTTGTTGTTTATCAATGCCTTAGAGGTAACTAAGGCGACTTTGATTCCGTCCGGAGTTTCCACCCTTAGGTAGGCTACTATACCGATTCCCATATCGCTGGCGTCTCCAAACACATGGAGTTGATATGAATACGTAGGGAGAACATGACCAAAATATGAACGGGAAATTATAAAGTTTTCGATGGCTGGTAGAGAATCTTCCCATTTCATCCACTTCTTTAATAGTTCTCCCTTAAGTGGATCGTCCCATGAGTGGTTTTAAAGCCACATTTGTTATACTAAACTCCGAGCAATCAATATAACTGGGCTAATAAATCCCAATGGATCGAAATAAGTGCTCAGGATACTTAGACAAATCCATTTAGTCCGAACTGGATTATCTCGCTGTTTTAGCTGGAAAAACAGGATATCTCTCTCCGTGTCCCATTTCAAACCAAGCGTCTTGGTTTCTGGAAGATCGTCCTTGATAAGGTCTAGATCTTTAACTCCTCGGTCTTCTACCGGGATCGATTCCAGAAACTCACGGGAGTTGCTGGTGAATTTAGTTAATCGAAATCCACCTCTTTTCAAGCACTCTACCGTTCCTTTGGCGACAACAATGGCCTCTTCCACCGATGGGAGGGACTTTAAATTGTCGTCCATGTATATATCCCGTTTGATGTTGTCGATAACCTCTTTAGAGAAGGCGTCCCGGTTGTCATCAGCAGTGGTGCGCACTACTGAGCAGGCGTTTGAAGGGCTCGAGATGATCCCAAAAGCCTGGATGGTCATCCAGTACTCCACCGGTTTCTGGTTGAAGTCTCCTTCAGGCCACCACAGAAATCGTAGGCTGTCTCGATCTCTATCCAGCGCCTTAACTTGTAAGAACATGCCTTCTATATCCGAGGCAAAGGCGATCGAATATTGTCGTAATCTTAAGAGTATTCCCAACAAGGATTGTAGTAAGTTGGGTCCTGGCAACAACTCGGAGTTAAGGGATTGGCCCATGTAGAGGGCGGAGCCGTCAAATACTACCCGGACTTCGTTGGGTTTACCGGGTTTGGGAACGTAATGGTGTGTTAAATAGTACGTTCTCTCAGTTATGGGTGTTCCTTCCGGTACTCGCTCCGCATATCCCTTGTCAATGAATTTCTTCAGCTGGGTCTTGTACATCTCCTTAGCTGAAGCATTTGCCGTAAGGCGTCGATGTAGTTGCGCAATTATCTTCTCCGCCAAGGGTCGGTTGCGGATAAAACCCGTTCTTAGACCCGTTCTTTGGGTAACCTTTCCATGAGAGTTCTACGGGAAGGGCCAGTAAAGTACCAGCCTACTCTAGTTCTTCCCGCATAGGTTTGTAGTGGTTGCGGTTGAGCAGGCCGTTTCTCCAATGTCTCAAGCGCCTCATGCGCATTTTGGCCGATGAGTATTTGCACTCCAGGGTAGTCTGTGTTGAATCTAGGTATCTTATGCTGCTGGGTGAAATTGTCCTCATCCCAGTTATAAGGTTCCACTTGGCTGGTAGCGAAGTTCTTTATCGCCACCATTTTTACTGACCTTATACTGTGTTCTCCTAGTTCATCCTGGGGGGTGGACAACGCGCCTACATAGTAGTCTGTAGTGACTGTGGATTTCCAAACCTGCATAATTCCTGACATATTCAACTTGGTTCGGAACTTGGGTTGTCCAGCAAAGATGTCTTTGGCTAGTTCCTTGTCGATGAATGTTCCTGTGCTGCTGGAGTCAAGGAGGGCGTTCACTATATAGCTCTTTTCAGGCCCGTGGACTCTCAACTGCACTACGGGAAATTCTCGGATTCCTACGTTGGAAGTTGGTGCTTTCCAAGATGGTTGTCGGTCAGGAGTAGTTAGGGGGAGCTCACTGTCGGTTTCTTTCTCATACGTAAGTGCTCGATACACTGCGGTATTTATTAGGTAACAGAATTCGTTTTCGTCGGAGAATTCATCCATATAGAATCCTTCCATCTCAGAACTTTGATCAGTGTCGTTCACATCACTGAATTGGACATGTAGTTCGGACTCACTTACCTGACTCGGGCTGTTTCTTTCGAATTCAGTGTGCAACAAGATATGTTTCGCGCCGCACTTTGCACACCTTGCGTCGGAGTAACAGGTTCGCCGTTGCTGTCCTTGTCTGAGGCAATTATAACACAACCGCTTATCCCACATGACTTCACGTCTATCTTTTAGTGACTTCTTTAAAAATTCATCACACGCACTTAAACGGTGGGGCCCGTCACACAGCGCACATTTCGGTTTGATGTTACTTACCTTACTTTGGGTAACGTTGTTCGTTCGTTCCTCGGGCTTTCTTCAGTGAATTCTCTTAGGAGACATAGGAGGAGTTTTTCTTACCTGTTCTCTCCTGTCATTGGTTCGAGACTTAAATTTACTTACGTCTTTAGACGCTTTGTTGACATAGTAAGATCTTTCAGTGTCTTTCCCGCTGTCCTCCTCTTGAGAGGCCTGGCTTTCGCCGTCGTCTGTATAACACACTGGTGTTACCTTTCTCCTAGAAACGGGTTTCTCACTTACCTTATTTTCCGGTGTCTTCTCTCTGGACTGCTTTAGGAGCTGTAGTTTTACCTCTCCATCTAAGAATGACATGAGATCAGCCATGGTAGGGTCTCTTCGTTGTTGTTCCATCATATATAACACTTTCTTATCCCAGCGTGTACCTACTCCACCCTTGAGTAAAGTAGATGCTACGGCTCCAATAACCATAGAACTCTGATATTCATGAGACTTACCTAGCCAATCTAATTGTCTACAGATCTCTTGAATCTCATCGGAAAACTCTATAATCCCGCTGCTAATGAACTTTCGGGGGGCTACAAATTTTGCATACAAATACCTAGCTATGTTATTCCTATTATCATACTTGATGTTTAGTGTATCCCAAACTTGTCTTAATCCATCTGGATGTCCAATAAACTTTAACGCCATTAACTTGGGAGATCCTTCCAAGCACTCGATGAGGAATCTAAGTTTCTCTCCGTTAGATAGCACCGAGTTCTGTATGTTATCTTTGTAATATTCATTAAAAGGTAACCATTTCATCTCATCTCCATTGAACTTGACGATCTCTCCCACCTTTACCGCTTGACGGGCTTCGGTTCTAGCCATTTGACGCGTAAAACTTTCTTGGGCCATCGTGTTATTTAATATCGAGTTATCGGTATATAAATTTCTCGGATTATTATCAAGTCTATGTGGAATATCATTGTCAACATGTTTATAATTACCCTTAATAGGGTTTACTATAGGAGTTTCCACTTCACTAGCAGTATAGATGCGTGTAGGCTCCACACCTTGCGCATGAAATACTTCAGACCTAACAGGTTGACACATTGTTACCGGGGTTGGTGGTATACCCATTTGGGTATTTACTAATTTCGCTTACGTCCTTCTGGGCTCCTCCCCGAGGCGCAGCCATGAGGCGGACGCTTTTCCACTACCCTTGGGGCCAGTATGGGAAACTTAGTGTCAAAGGATAATGGAGCATTAGTTAGTCTTCCTCCAACACGTATTAACCCATCTATCATTGTGCTAGAGAAACGATCCCTTAAGCGCATCTGTGGATTTCTCAACAACAGGAAATACTTATCGGAATCCTCATAGCATTGCAGGAGTCTCAGTATCTGCTTATTGGTTTCTTCATGCTCCTGGTAACTGATCTTCTCCTTCAGAAACCTGTCGGATATCTTGTATTTGGGAAGATCTTTAACAACATGGACCTGCGCAGATGTCAGTGGAGCGGTATCACTAGTGGTCTTCGTCCTGGAGTAGTGATGATGAAAACATCGCTTTAAATATGTAACGGCCTTACAGAGCCGATTCCAGGAACTATAATGATGTATCGCTCTCTGCAGGAGAGGTGAGAGTCCTTGCGAGATGTCTGGTATTCCAGATTTCCAATCCCTCTCTCTGATTTCCACAACAGACTTATTTGTGGCTGTGGGTTTCGGATCCAAAGCGTCGTCTCCGGAAGTGTGTAGTACAGACAGATCTACCACGGGTTTAAATAACTTCGATTTACTCGCCCGAGTTTTAGGTTTGACTTTCTCCGCTCCCTTGGCCTGTCTAATCTCCGCCGTAGTAAGATGAGGAGGCCATTCATCCTCTTCTTTGCTTAGGAAGTCGGGTCCACCTAACCAGTCTGGAGTATCTATCAGTTCTTGTGGAGTTGCTCCCCTGGAGGCGATGTCGGCTGGATTAATCGTTCCGGGGCAATGTCTCCATTGATCTATCTTCGTGCGACTAAGTATAATGGCTACTCTGTTGGTAAAGAAGACGCTGAACTGACAGACTTCATTGGTTATATACTCCAACACGAGTAAAGCATCGGTCCAATAGACAGTTTTCTCCAGTGGATAGTCGATCTGTTCTGTTACATTCCGGCCGATGGCTGTAGCGTATAGAGCCGCTTTTAACTCCGCTCGAGGAACTTTCAACTTGTTGTTTATCAAGGCCTTATAGGTAACCAAGGCGACCTTGATTCCATCCGGAGTTTCAACTCTCAGGTAGGCTACTATACCTATTCCCATATCGCTGGCGTCTCCAAACACATGGAGTTGATAGGAATACGTAGGGAGAACATGACCAAAATATGAACGGGAAATTATAAAGTTCTTGATGGATGGTAGAGAATCTTCCCATTTCATCCACTTCTTTAATAGTTCTCCCTTAAGTGGATCGTCCCATGAGTGGTTTTAAAGCCACATTTGTCAAAGCCACTAAACTCCGAGCAATCAATATAACTGGGCTAATAAATCCCAATGGATCGAAATAAGTGCTCAGGATACTTAGACAAATCCATTTAGTCCGAACTGGATTATCTCGCTGTTTTAGCTGGAAAAACAGGATATCTCTCTCCGTGTCCCATTTCAAACCAAGCGTCTTGGTTTCTGGAAGATCGTCCTTGATAAGGTCTAGATCTTTAACTCCTCGGTCTTCTACCGTGATCGATTCCAGAAACTCACGGGAGTTGCTGGTGAATTTAGTTAATCGAAATCCACCTCTTTTCAAGCACTCTACCGTTCCTTTGGCGACATCAATGGCCTCTTCCACCGATGGGAGGGACTTTAAATTGTCGTCCATGTATATATGCCGTTTGATGTTGTCGATAACCTCTTTAGAGAAGGCGTCCCGGTTGTCATCAGCAGTGGTGCGCACTACTGAGCAGGCGTTTGAAGGGCTCGAGATGATCCCAAAAGCCTGGATGGTCATCCAGTACTCCACCGGTTTCTGGTTGAAGTCTCCTTCAGGCCACCACAGAAATCGTAGGCTGTCTCGATCTCTATCCAGCGCCGTAACTTGTAAGAACATGCCTTCTATATCCGAGGCAAAGGCGATCGAATATTGTCGTAATCTTAAGAGTATTCCCAACAAGGATTGTAGTAAGTTGGGTCCTGGCAACAACTCGGAGTTAAGGGATTGGCCCATGTAGAGGGCGGAGCCGTCAAATACTACCCGGACTTCGTTGGGTTTACCGGGTTTGGGAACGTAATGGTGTGTTAAATAGTACGTTCTCTCAGTTATGGGTGTTCCTTCCGGTACTCGCTCCGCATATCCCTTGTCAATGAATTTCTTCAGCTGGGTCTTGTACATCTCCTTAGCTGAAGCATTTGCCGTAAGGCGTCGATGTAGTTGCGCAATTCTCTTCTCCGCCAAGGGTCGGTTGCGGATAAAATTGGGTTCTTGCCGTCGGAAGGGCAGACCAATCTCATATCTACCTTGATCTTTAAGAAAACGTGTAGTCGTTTCTTGTATCTGCTTGGCTCTTTCATCTTCTACCGATAGGGCCTTATCGTAGGAATTGGGCTCTACAGCCTCTTGAGTAAAGAATCGTACGGCGTGTTCATCCCGAGTCTTCGCGTTGTAGCGATCTATCACTTCATTCAGTTCGTCGTTATAGTCGACTTGTCCTGCTGGATGAATGAGGTGACATAGGTTCACTTGGTTTTGCCAAGTTTCGTTTTCCGTAAGGAGTTCGATGGTATTCTCCTCGTCGAAGAGTTGGTGGATATCGTCATTATCTGAGGAGTATGGTGTTCCCTCAGTTGTGTCGTCTACCTCACTGATCTCCTCTTCCCATTCACTTACCTGGTAGACCCGTTCTTTGGGTAACCTTTCCATGAGAGTTCTACGGGAAGGGCCAGTAAAGTACCAGCCTACTCTAGTTCTTCCCGCATAGGTTTGTAGTGGTTGCGGTTGAGCAGGCCGTTTCTCCAATGTCTCAAGCGCCTCATGCGCATTTTGGCTGATGAGTATTTGCACTCCAGGGTAGTCTGTGTTGAATCTAGGTATCTTATGCTGCTGGGTGAAATCGTCCTCATCCCAGTTATAAGGTTCCACTTGGCTGGTAGCGAAGTTCTTTATCGCCACCATTTTTACTGACCTTATACTATGTTCTCCTAGTTCATCCTGGGGGGTGGACAATGCGCCTACATAGTAGTCTGTAGTGACTGTGGATTTCCAAACCTGCATAATTCCTGACATATTCAACTTGGTTCGGAACTTGGGTTGTCCAGCAAAGATGTCTTTGGCTAGTTCCTTGTCGATGAATGTTCCTGTGCTGCCAGAGTCAAGGAGGGCGTTCACTATATAGCTCTTTTCAGGCCCGTGGACTCTCAACTGCACTACGGGAAATTCTCGGATTCCTACGTTGGAAGTTGGTGCTTTCCAAGATGGTTGTCGGTCAGGAGTAGTTAGGGGGAGCTCACTGTCGGTTTCTTTCTCATACGTAAGTGCTCGATACACTGCGGTATTTATTAGGTAACAGAATTCGTTTTCGTCGGAGAATTCATCCGTATAGAATCCTTCCATCTCAGAACTTTGATCAGTGTCGTTCACATCACTGAATTGGACATGTAGTTCGGACTCACTTACCTGACTCGGGCTGTTTCTTTCGAATTCAGTGTGCAACAAGATATGTTTCGCGCCGCACTTTGCACACCTTGCATCGGAGTAACAGGTTCGCCGTTGCTGTCCTTGTCTGAGGCAATTATAACACAACCGCTTATCCCACATGACTTCACGTCTATCTTTTAGTGACTTCTTTAAAAATTCATCACACGCACTTAAACGGTGGGGCCCGTCACACAGCGCACATTTCGGTTTGATGTTACTTACCTTACTTTGGGTAACGTTGTTCGTTCTTTCCTCGGGCTTTCTTCCGTGAATTCTCTTAGGAGACATAGGAGGAGTTTTTCTTACCTGTTCTCTCCTGTCATTGGTTCGAGACTTAAATTTACTTACGTCTTTAGACGCTTTGTTGACATAGTAAGATCTTTCAGTGTCTTTCCCGCTGTTCTCCTCTTGAGAGGCCTGGCTTTCGCCGTCATCTGTATAACACACTGGTGTTACCTTTCTCCTAGAAACGGGTTTCTCACTTACCTTATTTTCCGGTGTCTTCTCTCTGGACTGCTTTAGGAGCTGTAGTTTTACCTCTCCATCTAAGAATGACATGAGATCAGCCATGGTAGGGTCTCTTCGTTGTTGTTCCATCATATATAACACTTTCTTATCCCAGCGTGTACCTACTCCACCCTTGGGTAAAGTAGATGCTACGGCTCCAATAACCATAGAACTCTGATATTCATGAGACTTACCTAGCCAATCTAATTGTCTACAGATCTCTTGAATCTCATCGGAAAACTCTATAATCCCGCTGCTAATGAACTTTCGGGGGGCTACCAATTTTGCATACAAATACCTAGCTATGTTATTCCTATTACCATACCTGATGTTTAGTGTATCCCAAACTTGTCTTAATCCATCTGGATGTCCAATAAACTTTAACGCCATTAACTTGGGAGATCCTTCCAAGCACTCGATGAGGAATCTAAGTTTCTCTCCGTTAGATAGCACCGAGTTCTGTATGTTATCTTTGTAATATTCATTAAAAGGTAACCATTTCATCTCATCTCCATTGAACTTGACGATCTCTCCCACCTTTACCGCTTGACGGGCTTCGGTTCTAGCCATTTGACGCGTAAAACTTTCTTGGGCCATCGTGTTATTTAATATCGAGTTATCGGTATATAAATTTCTCGGATTATTATCAAGTCTATGTGGAATATCATTGTCAACATGTTTATAATTACCCTTAATAGGGTTTACTATAGGAGTTTCCACTTCACTAGCAGTATAGATGCGTGTAGGCTCCACACCTTGCGCATGAAATACTTCAGACCTAACAGGTTGACACATTGTTACCGGGGTTGGTGGTATACCCCTTTGGGTATTTACTAATTTCGCTTATGTCCTTCTGGGCTCCTCCCCGAGGCGCACCCATGAGGCGGACGCTTTTCCACTACCCTTGGGGCCAGTCCGACTCCGTTTTTATCAGACCGGGCCGGAGGGTAGCCCGATGCTTCCCGGGTTCAATTTTCAATCCCCCGATCACACAGGCACAGCTCGTCGTGTGTAGCCGAAGAATAGATGTTCGCCTACTGTCAACTTACTGTGGCCTGGCTGTACATTGAGCCAACTCAGAGAGTCAACCGGCGGGTGGACCAGTCGATAGCAATCGAGTATCAAGGTCGCCCTTGAGCCAAACCGACGGTCTTGTCCCATGTGGGCTTGCACTACCCAACATGGAATATTGACACGTTTTCACCCGCCTCGCCGGCAGTATTGAGGGGAAGTCGGTTCCGCCAACAATACTGACTAGCTTAAAAGCTAAGAACAAGTCACCACTTACTAGTCACTGTACACGTGTACTCAATAGATGCTCACGAAATCAAGTACACAACGGTAAACACAAAATCGGACACATACTATGCACACACAGAAGACATAATCGGGAAAGACAAAATTGGGGTCAAAATCAGAGGGGACAAAATTGTATCGACTGATAAAAGAGTCGAGAGTACCTTATTTTGCCGTCAGGGCAAAATAACTTTGTGTGCACAAAGTATGCTGGGGCGCAGTAAAGATATGGTCCTACTAATAACCGGCGGCGACTGAACCAACCGGCAAGGTTTCCCACACTCACTCGCAGTGGCCACACTCACGTCCACACACAAACCACAGATCACACTAAGCCACCACCCCTACTGTGTACAGGACTAGCAGTACGGCAACAGGCCGACTATACGGTACCACGGCACCATGTTGATTCATGGTTCGCAAGACACGAGGGCCTTCAGTAACTCCCCTGCACTATATAGAGTATTTAAAGTGCCCCCAGACCCTCACGAGTCCGCCGCCGCCTGTTCGCGACACCCCTATAGAGACCTCACCTCTTTGGGAATCGCTTTCTAACACGATACTCTGCTGCACTTCTTGCAACTCTAACCTACTTTCCCTTACTGTGCCCTTGAACTGTTGAACAGTCTCCTGCATCTGCCCGAGCAGGAGATCCATCCCCCGCCGTCTCTCATCCACCCACTCGACCGCCGAAGCGGGAGCCGCCAACATAGTAGCGGGTGGACGAGGGATAACGGGCGACAAATCATTGATATTTCGCTCGGAGTCCAGGACAGGAACTGTCTCAGGGGCTGTTCTGCTGGGCACAGGTAGTTTAGTGCTGTGCAAAGGGAATTTAGAGGTAGGTTCTGGGAGTACAGGTGTCTCTATCACCGAAGGGGTGGCTTCAAGAACAGGCCTAATTATTTCAGGCTCATCTACTATAGTAGGGAGTCTTTCTATTCTAATAATTTGGTCTGTGGGTTCTGTACTACCTAAGTCTGTGCTAGCTAGTTGCCTTCTAACAGCTGGGGGCAAATCAGGCAATTTCTGACGTTGGGGCATTCTTCTACGCCTGCTTAGAAGAGATCTATTTCCTCCGCCTTCAGGATCGGTGGTATCGCCTTCATCAGATGATGTAAATCCCTGCCTTTTGGGAGTAGATCGACTTATCATCTGCATTTGACTAGCTGTTAACTGTTTATTTATGCAGTCTTGCTTTTCTTGAAGATTTTCCAACTCTAGTTGGGCGGTCTCTTCAGACGCTCTCCGTTCTGCTTCTGCCACTGCCTCTGCCGCTTTTCTTTCCGCTTCTGCCGCTGCCACTGCCGCTTTTCTTTCCGCTTCGGCCGCTGCCACTGCCGCTGCCACTGCCGCTTTTCTTTCAACTTCTGCCGCTGCCGCTGCTGCTGTCTTTCTGTCTTCTATACGTTTTTTCTTTACCTGTTCTTCTTGGACTCTAGCGATGCGGATGCGTTCATCAAATTTAGCTTGGTTTGCAGCTAACATTTCCGCATCTATTGCGTCCAACACAAGCTTGGCTCCTTCACTATTAGAGCGAAGTCCAGCCAGCCGTCTCCTCAACTCTTCATCACCTAGAAATCGTTGATAGTCTGACAGATAGATGTCAATAGCGTCCCTCTTCTGCGGTTTCTCTGCTGTCGCTTCGCTTTCCACTTGAGAAAAGGTAGCGTCTGTTGATTCTCCATGGGTTGAGTGCTCAGCCAGCTGAGATTTCCACTGGGCTGTTCCTTGAACCTTGAGACCCACCCGCTGGAACCAAGTCTTTACGGCAACTTGCAACGACGTGTCTTGTCTTCTTTTCGAAGCTTCCTCAAAGGCCGATAGGATTAGTCTGATTCTTAGAATTCTTTCTCTAACTTGATAAAGCAGCTCTCCCTGCTCTTGAGGTCCTTGGGGTTGTTGAAACAGTTGTTCCTCTAATCGCTCCAAAGAGATGAAGAATCCCTGTACGTATCCTGCTGCCGACCTCTTCCATACAGCTGGATCACCAGTATCCTTTGTCACTCCCATCCTGTATAAGTCTTCCCAGGCAGCTTCCGATAAGTTAAACGGGAGTCCGGGTCCAGGGAAGTTCCATTGCGACTCGACAATAGACTTCAGTTCCTCCCTTGTGTATCCCGCATAACTGTCCTTGGTCGATCGCTTACTTCTCGCCCAATCAATTTGGTGTTCCTCCACCGCAATCAATACCCTAGTGAGTACGGCTGCAGGAAGAATGAGAAGGGGATCCGAATAAACCGCATCTGCCATCTTTGCTCCGCGCTCGGGTGTCAGCTCTACAGTATCCGAACTACTGGAGCTATCGGTCCGCTGAGAAATAAGTTCTCGGCTAGGGTGTTGCTGCTGTTTGACAGCTGCTTCTTGATCCCGCTTGACTTGAGCCCGAGTGCCTATGATAGACCTACGGTGTTTGACTAGCCTAGGGTCTGATACTACTACTGGAGGGGTGATCTTTCTTACAGTAGGAGGTGAGTTGAACTTCGGTCTCAAACGTTCCACACTCCTATCTGGATCACAGATGGTTGTATCTAGGAGACTGTCTGACAGGTTTTGCTTTGTGTCAGACATGTTTGTTTGTACAGTTGGATGCCTACTGCTAGAACTACCATTAAAGCAAGTCTAGTAATTCAGTATCAACTATAAGCCTAGTAATTAATTACCGATATCGTTACTCAGTGTAACGTGATATATATACACAATATATTAGAATACCGGTATACACTTATAGTATATAGATAAGTATTATTACAGACTAGGTTTGTCACAGAATACCGGTATATAAATTTCAGCACTAATATATATAAATATATAATAAGCCTATCGTGAATACCGGTATACAGCCTACACTTATAGTATATATAAATATAAGTATAATTATAGACTAGAATTAATTACAGAATACCGGTATATAATTTCAGCTCAAATTTATAGAAATAAATATAATAAGCCTATTGTAAATACCGGTATGTCAATTATTTTAGAATAATTGAATTTCTGAATTTTAGGGTTACTCAGTTACCCCACTTTACCTTATTACCGCTATCCAAGCAGTAGTTCAACTGATATTAAGGCCCAATTGATGTATGACAGGCCCACCGCTTTATAAATCGGTTTGAGTTGATTTATAATATATATACCCGTTTAATGGGTTTTGTTACAATATTTGAAATAAATGTTATTATTTCTGAGAAGGAGTCACTACACAGAAGCTGTACGCTCTCAGTGAAGTGCTACTTGTTGGACACTAAAACAAATAATTCTACTTGCCTAAGTTACTTATTACTACAAATTACGTACAATTACGGGGTGAGATTACAATCTCTAAATAAACACAAAAATTACACGTACGAATTTTTAGGGTTAATTTTACAAGAAATCTACAAACCAGCCTAACAAGGGGTTAGAATTTCTGGTTATTACAAACGGACAGGATACTACGGTATTTGAAAATAACAAAGCAGTAGTAAATATATTGCGTTATCTAGATAGGAAAATACCACCCTCTGACGACTTATAGCCGTAGCGCTATAAGTACTACGTTATGTACATGGAGTGTTCCTACCTAGAAGTTAATTACCGCAGCCTACTATAGCTAACGTGCCTATTAACCACTTTACAACACGAATATACTGCCTACACACTAATTACCTTCGGAAAGCACTGTACACTAAACCCTAAATTAGGTACAAGTACTTATACAACAAATAACCAGCAGTTAAAAATACTTGTACAGCTAAAAGAACCACGTTATCTGCCGGAGTGACCAGAGCATAAAATCACCAGTCTTTACCTATGCCGAACAGCCCTGATGTAGTACCGGGGTTAATTTAACTATAACGGTATGTATAACAAGCACAATTACTGTAGGAATAAACTTGGGGGTGTGAATGTTGGGAATAATCGCATAAACTCTGAATAATAAATATTACGCTACCCGTACAGACTACACAAACAAAATACAGACCAAACGCTGGCAGACTACTATCAAGCCTAAATAAACTACAGTATATGCAGACTCCGAAATGGTTAGTTAGTATGCGTTCTAACCGAGTAGTACGACTTATTCTTTCGGGGGGGATTTACCTTACAGCACTGGATGCCCCCACGTTCCTAACTAGTACTTTATCGGACATACACTCTATACACACTGCAATCTCTTCAGACCTGACAACAGACAGACAACAATCCAGCCTACAAATTATCTGTACAATCTGAGCAGGCTTACACGCCTTCTGCTCAATATTATCTTACAAATAAATAAAACTGACAGAAATAAGTAAAATCCCAATAAAAAACCAGGGCGGCCATCCCTGATTAAATATCAAGACCTACCGGTATATAATTATCAAAATCGAATAATACTGATGTACCTGTACTGCTGTAAGTACCGGTTCGAGTGGTTAGGTAGTTAGGCCTACTGGTTACCGGTCGACCGGTACTTTTACCTTTATTGCCTACGTTGCAATAAAGAAATTATAACTGTTATTGTTTGCGCTTTTAGACCTTTAGCAATTTAACCTGCCAAATTTAGGTGTCTTCTAGGTTATAAATCGACTTTAGCCTATAACAAGTATTTGATACACATAAAGTTACATTAGCCGAAGCCAGCCTATGCGCGATCATTCACCCACGGTTAAGGGAGACTGGATTCGGATGCTCTGACCTTATTGTGGTGTAGACCTACTGTATTATTCGATTGATCGTTACTATAATATCTCTGACAAATATTATTCACTTTCGGGAAATATTAACAGTTCCTTTAGGACGTGGCGCTCTAAGTATGTAAACAGAGTTATGACTTACACTAGACACAACGGGATGGCTATTGATTTTCATATAAGGCGCATTCTTTAGGAAATGCTTTGTTATCTATCACACTCATGCACAATACCGCACACTGCTGCACACTGATCTGCCGACCTTCACTAATTTTAATCATATATAAGGAGAACTGCAACTGACACATGTAGGGTCTATGAAATAGCATTCAATTCACTCCAAAACCACTATAATGTGAGTCGCAATTGCTATATGTAACCGGTCTCTCTAACCTTCAGTATATCAAGAAGATTGGGGTTTTCTGATTATTCATCGATATTCTCCAAATATAACAACATTTCATCAAATGATAACACTTAATAACCGACAGTAAATAGCAGTAAAATAATGCGGTGAAAGGTCTTAATGCATTGAATTATGTCGTGATGTACTGATAACAGTTATACGTTTCTATGATCAAAGCCGTTCTAATGTTTGGCTAAAGTCTGAAACACAGAATAATTCCAGAGCCGATGTTCTGGGCTCAGGAAAAAGGTAAACAAAGACCATAATGCATTGCGCGATTTCCCGGAGGCTTCTGTGCAAATAAAATGAAAATCGCTCTGATTGGTCGAGCCGAACAAAGAACAAAGAAAAGCTCTATGTGGACATATCAGCTGATAGATGTCGTCATCTGAACTACACTGTATCAAGAGTATTTTGTCGTATTGCGGCATAAAATCGCTAGTTATGTCCGCTAAAGTACACATACAGAAAAATGGCTTTTTATGTCCACTAAAACACCTACACAGTAAGAAAACAGCTTTTTATGTCCGCTAAAACACCTACAGAGTACTTTGCGGGAAAAATGACTAGCTAGATCCGCAAAAGCCTTTACAATCGTTACTATATAATCTCTGACAAATATATTTACTTTCGGGGAAATATTAACAGTTCCTTTAGGACGTGGCGCTTTAAGTATAAAAACAGAGTTATGACTTATACTAATCACAACTAGATGGCTACTGAGTTTCGTAAATAGCGCATTCTTTAGGAGATGCTTTATTATCTGTTACACAACTTCACACGGCTTCGCACTACTTCACACTAATGCACACTGATCTGCCGACCGTCACTGAATTTGATCATATATAAGGAAGATCGCAACTGACACTTGTAGGGATTATGAAATAGCATTTAATTCCCACAAAACCACTATAATTTAAGTCGCAGTTGCTACCGGTAACCTGTTCCTCTCACCTTCAGTAATCAAGAAGATTGGGGGTTTTATGATTATTCATCGGTATTCTCCAAATATATCAGCAATATATATCCATATAACAACAATTAATAACAGACCGTAAACAGAAGTAAAATAATGCGGTGAACAGTCAGTCAGGATTAAGTAGTAATCCAGGAAATAGTATAACTCAGTGGTGATAGATTTACGTTCTTATCATCAAAGCCATCAGATTTCTAGGCCAAAGTCTGAAACTTCCAAAATCAGAAGTACAGAAGATTTCCAAGCCGGTTCTTAGGCTCAGAAAGGTAAAACAAAAACCGTAATGCATTGCGCGGTTTTCCATAGGCCCCTGTTCAACATAAAGTGAAAATCGCTCTGATTGGCTGACTAGGCAGGACAAAGAAAAGTTCCACGTATACAGGAACTCAGCTGACAGATTTCGTCATCTGAGCTCCAGTCTTTTAGAGTATTATGCGCATTGCGGCAAAAATGACTTGTTATGTCCGCTAAAGCACCTACACTGCGCATTGCGGGGAAAAATGACTTGTTATGTCCGCAAAAGCTTTTACAAGTTTTGACCTGGGAATATCCTTTGTAACCAAGGAAACCCCCAAGTGAGATGACTGGGTAAATATAACCCTGGTACAACGGCACATGGATAAGGTTTCACGTGGAATGATAGCCCAGCATGGTTTGTGTTGTTTATACAGTAGTTTGTAAGATGTTTAAATATGAAAACCTTGGCGACAACTGGGGTGAACAAAACACTCAATCTACTGTACTTGGGACACCCAACGTTTCCCTTGCCTAAAAGTGAGACTAAGATCGAAATTGCTGTCTGGTAAGTTGGCATGATTAACTTGTACAGTATTAATCTCTGTAAATGGCATAATTGTTTTAATTCCCGCCCATTAGCATTCTGGGTTTGTCAACATTTTGTGAGTATGTAATAGTCATACAGTCCACAAGATTGTCAGTAAACGAGTTTAAATCTGGTATCCTAGCATTACATTATCCAAATTGACAATCTTTGTACACATGACACTGTGCATTAATGTTGGAAAATGCATCCAGTGTGAAAAACAGTGATTCAGATGGGGTAATATATAAAGCTCCGAATCGGATGTCTTTATTAAAAAACCATACCTGGTCTTTATATAGTGTAATATTGCATGTTGCCTCCCACAGAGAGTATCGGATAAAGAAAGCAACACCACCGCGGCGTGATTCTCCATGGACACGTACACTACGAATAAATACATAACCTGGTAGACCTACTTTGTGCTGCGTTTTTAGTTCAGAAATTGTTACTATATCGTACAGTATTTATACAGTAATTCACTAAAAATGGGTGATTCAAGTTTTCCCCCAATACCATTAATGTTTAAGGACAATATAGAGAGAGAGCTTTCCACCCCAGTTTTTAGAAAAACTGTGGGTAATACTTGTCTACGATTTGGCCATCAACAAGTAAACTCCTCACCTTCCAGCCTATTCGAACTTCCTTATCCCTTGGTTGTCTGGGTTTGATTTCTCTGATTTGTGGGACTCAAACAATCGCAATCTCTCTGTTCGGACATCAGGATGAGTATCTCAGCGAATGAACATCTTTTCGAATTATTTTCCGGCTGATTTGAGACCTTTAGACTTCGCGATTACCTCGTTAACTTTATATCTGGTGTTTAATACAACTAATAGGGGCCTGTTGTTGCCTAGATTTTCTTTACCAAGACGCCTTGGTAATCATCACGCTGCCCTGTAACAACATTCTGCGGATTCAAGGCGTTTAACACGGCAGTGACTACAAGACTACATGTGAAACAAATTGATACGGTGAACCTCTGATCATCATCTGGTACTTCTATACACTTTCTAATAATATCATTGTACCTAAAAAGAATATTAGTAAAACATTCTAACATTCAATAATATCATCTGGGGCGAATGGACTTGAAGGTGGGGCGAATCGGTCAACAGTCCATAAGTCGATTTGCCCCAGGTCCATACGCCCCTAAAATGTGTGGCGAATCGACTTGGGACTCTTGAATAGACTATACCGCAATTAATTAATTAACTAATTAACTGCTTTTATCTCAGCTTCTCGAAGGCCACAGGCAAATTCAACTTGGAAAATTTCTAAACTTTTGCCAAAAACATGTGTGCCAAGTTTGGATAGATTTCATCGAGGATTGGCCGTGTTATTAACGTTTAAAATTTAACACTGCAAAAAAACAGCGACAGATCAACAGAACGACAGGTTGATTAACGGTACCAATACGCTAAGGCTTGCTTACTTCGTGGCTCGCCCCACATATACGTGTGTTCGTGTGTGTGTGTGTGTAACAACTACTGAACTACACAAGATTTGTGAACCGGTACGTACGTACTAAAAGGTAGAACGATCTATAACGGGCTATAACGATCTATAACGGGCTATAACTTCCTATAACAAGCTATAACTTCCTATAACAAGCTATAACCACCTATAACGAGCTATAATAGGAAAATTTACAATAAAAAAACATATTTTAGAATGGATTTATTTTCCTAGTCAGTAATTTAATTACGCAGTTTGGTTTTTTAGTCCATAATGCTTTTCATCTTTGTGGTATCACGAAATCAGTCATTACTGCATTAGTCAGCATGCCACTAGTGTATTATCTGACTATCAGACAGTGCAGCGCGGCAGTGGAGAGGTCTCCCATCTCTCTGTCTATCCTCCATCCTGCTATCCTAGTATCCGCTGTCAGCTTCTGGTCGATATAGAATAGGGCCTACCAGGACCATAGTTAGCAATAGTAATCAATATATTATTCATATTCACATTCATATATTCATATTCACATTAATATTCAATATAGGCCAATAAAAAAAACTTACCAGCATCAATTAGGCATACTGGCATAGGCAGATAGCAGATAGGCCTATTACCTTAATTTTTAACCTGCGGTATTTTTCAGACCACCGTGTTAATCCAAAAGTTAAACACACCCAAAGGGCGTTTTTTTAATGTAAATTTTAATATTATAGCTCGTTATAGGTGGTTATAGCTTGTTTATAGGAAGTTATAGCCCGTTATAGATCGTTATAGCCCGTTATAGATCGTTCTACCTTTTAGTACGTACCTTGTGAACCAGGCTTTACTGTCAGACTGCAGGACTGTGTTACAAGTTTATTTGGCGGTACCGGTACGTCCGTCTTTACTCCTCTCCTGTACTCCAGTAATCAATACTGCAATAGTCAGATAGTCCAGTAGGCAGGTAGGCCTACGTTGTTGTTGTATGGTTGTTATTTTTTCTATTTATGTTGTGGTTGTGCTGTCAGGCAGTCAGGCTGTCCCGCTGTGTGTGTGTAGAGTGCAGATGCAGTTACTTTCAGACTTAGCAGCTTAGGCAGTTCAGCAGTTAGGCTCTTGCTGTCTTGCTCTTACAGTCTTAGCCACTTACTGGCTTAGGTCTACAGACTGGCAGAGTTATGGCAAACAATGAAGTTTGGCTAAGATGTGGCTCATGGCTCAGATCATGCAATATTACCACAAGGTAAGTCTCTGTCTGTCAGTCTGTATGCAGGTATGTCTGTAGAATCAGAGAATAGTACTGTAGTAGTACAGTAGTAAGTACTGAAGTACGGTAGCGTATCGGTCTGTCGGTCAATCAGTCAATCTCTTCATTGCTACAATGTGTGGCTATGGCTAAGTCCTAACAGCCTAAGTAACATTCTGGCAGTCATGTCCTGCAGTCCTGTACGTACACTGTCTGACTGTAGTCAGTCAATAATAATGTTATACGGGAACCAGTTGTGAGGTGAGGGAGCAACTTGACGATGGCGTTGAGTAAATTAGAGTTTGAGTGACTCTGTTCACCATCATCTGTGGGACGACTCAGACTCACTGACTGAGAGGATCCCGTACCAAAGTGGCACAGTTAGACAGTGGGCTGGGGAGTGGATTTAGGACGGTGCGGGGCTACAGAGTGGCAGAGTGGGGTGGGGATTGTGGGCAGTGCGGGGCTACCATCTGCCAATTTATTTCGGAAGTTGATTCAGTGAGTCTACGATTTCAATTCTCCGCGATGTTTCTAAGGAAGGTGTTTTCCTTGATTGGTTCACCAATTTGCACCAATTGGATTTACGAGTTTGATTCTCAGCCAGTCAGCGGAGGATGAAGGAAAAGCTCTTAGAGTAAAAATAGGGTTAATTTAAAAGAAAATAATTAAGAACTTTTAAACCAATTTAATTATAGCTACAATTTCTCAATTATTTATAATCCACTATGTACTCATGTCATGAGATAAATATAAGGATCCCCGTATAATAATACGGTGAATACGGTGCTTTTATTTGATATAATAAAATAGCCTCGAGTTGTTGCATGACCATGCAACTTTCGAACGCTTATACCTCAGCTGTTTTTCAACTAATTTAATTCGCCGTCACCCTCCCCACAACAATTCATTTATAATTAATTTAAGATTGTGTTATATATTTGGAATCTTTGCATGACCAGCTTCCTAACAGTAACAGTATCAACAAATCACTGTAAGGTTGAAGAGTGATTACGGTGTAACTGGTGCAACATCGGTGGATGCACCTTTTTTTAACGCTTACAATGAATAAATCTTAAGCTTAACGATGATACAAACTTTCTGACTCACCTACTAGCTACTAAGGGGGGGGGGGGGGGACTGGGACAGGGACATGGAACTATATCTGTTTCAAATTTCATGCAATCTCATTAAGATTTGTAGAAAAGGATTTGTAGTAGAAAAATTTGGGGGAGGGGGGGGGGGGGGGGTGTACAGACAGATGATGTATCTGTATATAATATACCATGACATGGTTTACGCCGGTAAGTTTAATTGAACTGTGTAATGGGAGGTAGTTTTTGTTATTAGCGGTGCCTTTGGTTCTGTATCTGTATACAAAACAGTCATTGTTCATTCGTTGGCATTGTACAACAGTCATTGTTTTAGGGACTATCACTTACGGACTTAAACGAATATTGTATGTACTGGAATGTTTATTTAGAGTATAAAATCCATTAAATATTATTAATTTTATTATTTTTCAGGGATGACTGGAAAGCGAAAGGCGCATTTGGATTGGCGCAAGATCTCCGTGATGGTGTGTTACTATGCCAACTGCTGAACCTTCTGTCGCCCAGCAGTGTAGACGTCAGGAGTTATCATATTAGCCCCAGAATGTCTCAGTTTCTTTGTCTGAAAAATATAAAGGCCTTTTTGCGCGTTAGTATATTTCTATATCTTTCATTATATTTTTTCCGCTCCATTTGCTATAAAGTTGGATCATCCTAAGTCCTGTTTAAGTTACTTTAGGTTAGAATAACGTGCCAATGTCACTGCAACCCGCTCCTTTCCCTTAATTGATAATTTAACATTGAGACAAGATATTAATTCACCGAGATGGGATTTGCATCAAGTTCCCCCCCACGTCTCAGAATTTACTTGATTTGCATTTGGTATCCAAAGCCACATACTGTACATATGGACATTGATATCACGTATTCTCAAATTTAAATTTAAAATTTCGACAAATCTCAAATGTTATGTATTCGCCGCTCACGGAATTCAGTTATCCATAAGCAGATACATGATTGGTCCAAGTTAGCGGTGCTGCTACCCTCCAATGCAGTGTGTCTTCGTTTCATTATCTTCCTTTTCAGATTTCAGTATCAATCCCTGGCTTGGCGTTGGCCTCTTGAGAATCAATGCGACCCCCAACTGATTGTATGAAACGATTATGTCTAGTTATATTTTAGTATTTTAAATATATATTTTGTTTACATCCCGGGCTAGAATTATTTATAATTATTACTTTAATGCACTGTTAAACTGTATTAAACTTTATTTTATTTTATTTACTTTTCTTTTATTTGTTTAGGGATGCTCCCATCGCTACAAAATATCAGCAGCCGATCTATTTGAACCAGAAGAATTATTCGACTTAATTAATTTTAAGAAAGTTCTACACACTCTCAGTAAACTCAGCTACAGCAGCATTGTTGTGAACCAAGGAATTCACCCATTTTCAGGTGCGTCAACATGAGGCAATAATGAGTCATTTATACCCACCGGCCACCGCATTACCAGACCCAATGATGGACCAGTGTCAACCACTTCGTTACACATCATTCTACCCATCTTCAACAGTCTTTATTTATAGTATTTTTGTCAAAGCTGCAGATTCCTCATTTAGTCACAGACACTGACTTTGCGGAGGACATCGACCTGTGGGGCGAGCGACGAAAGTAAGCGAGCTTAGCATACAGGTACCACTAACTCAATCGGTGTGTCTGTTGTTCTGTCGCGTCCAATTTTTAAATGTTAATAACTCAGCCAATCCTCGAAAAAATTTAACCAAACTTGGTACACATGTTGTTTGGCAAAAGTTTGGAAATTTTCCAAGTTGAATTTTCACGTGGCCTTCGAGAAGCTAAGATAATAGCAGTTAATTAGTTAATTAAGTTGATTTGGATAAAAACATCAATTTCAACCTGCCTCCTTAAAGGATATTAATTATTTTATAGTATAAGATATAAATAATTATACTTAAAAATTATACTGCAGTAATCCCCATACCCCATTCCATTATAGTTTTTAATTAGTTTGATTAATTAATTTGGTTTAATAAATGTGATTTTAATTGATCTAAACGTAAATAAGTCATTAAAATGCCCGCGTCACTCTATGCCTCCCTCATTCCTTGGCATACTAGCTATTGCCTATTAGTTGGAACCAGTCCAATAAACTCATCACTACTTGGCAACGGGTAATTATATCTATAGGACATAGGCAAGGCAGGCACTACTAGTGTAAAGTGACTAATAAGCCAGCTTGCTTATTATTTATCTCGCAAAAAGATTGCCTGGAGTATTTTATCGTGATTCTTTATAGAATATTTAGCTAAATAATTTCGTTGAGGTGTTGACATGATAAATGAATATTTCAGTATCAATACTATCGGCATAAGGTAAGTTTTAATAATTTTTACAAATTGGGTTGCCTCCACAAATTTCCTGTTAATATCTCTGCTTTTCATTAATCCTTTGTGCTCCTTTGCGGTTGGGGTGGTGCAGATTAAGAGGGCTGTTGAAGCGAGGGGGGAACTTTCCTCTCTTCTTTGATTTATTCTTATAGGCGGTTTGGTTAAATTTCTTATTTATTTATTTAAATTTCTTAAGTTCCGATTTTGGGATAGAATTGCTCAATTTTAATCTGTATCTGATAACTGAGCCTCGTCCTGCGCGAAGTCCCCACGAACGTGTACGTGTCGTATACGTTAACGTTAACGTTGGCTAGCTAATGCAATATTTATACTAATTTTAGTCATTTTACTCGAGGCACCGCCAGGGGCGTCTTGGTGTGGGTCTTGTGTGTATTAAAAAAATGATTTTGGTTTATTGAATGTATGGGCTAGGGTAAAGGAGCATATTACTGTGTTTCTAATCAAAACAATAAACTAGTATATATCCCGTTTTATATAATTTAATATTTTGAACTCCTTTTTAACTTCGTGTCCCCCCCTCCCCCATTACTGATAATACTCCAGCTACCGTCACAATTTACCAATTTTTTATAGTCAAAATGTTGTCCGTGGCCTATAATGCGAATGTCGTCGAGATGTAACAGGAATCAGGATGACATTTCCATTGATTTGTTTCAGATAACCCGGAGAGTTTTGGGTCTCGCGGAGACGAGGATGAGATTTACGCTCATTTCCCCACGTTGGCTGACGATAACCAGCTGGACGACGAAGAGGAGCCTATCTATAACGCGATGACCAACGACGATGACAATGATGAAGATGTTTACAGCGATCTCGGCTTGATGCCCCACTCATTACAGAACGTTAGTTGTGGATCATAAAGATAAATAAGTTCGATAGTTTATGTTGTGGTCGTTATGGGACAGGGACAGGCAGGAGTGATTTGTTGGCCGGGGCCTGGGAATGTGAAAATATATTATTATTAGCCATAGCATTTAGCAAGCTTGAAACATTCAAACTACTAAAAAAAATTACGATTATGATAGGGACGAGAACAGTGGTTTCCCTGGTAATTGGAACCCAACTAACTACAGTATAATGAACTTTGAATTCCCGCAGGATATGCGGAATATTAGTTAGCAAGTCGTAAGACTTGATTACTGTAAGAAAAAAAGGCTACTGACTACTGACTGACATAGAGCAAAAACGGCTCTAACGATTTTGATGAAATTTTGCATGGACCATGAAAATAGATTTATATGGGTACTTGTGAAATCGCGGTTTAAATTGAAAACATCTCAACTTTTAAAATGTATAGAGATGGCCTGGTAATGCATTCAATAGGAAGGGCAACTAACAAAGAAGTACTTTCTCTGCCAAGTTTTATTATCACTCTACTATACAACCCAGACAGTAATCAAAAATTAACTGGTTTAGCTGGCTATTACAGTATCAGCTGAATAACTCTTCCCAATGCATCCTTGCTATGTTAATTAATTGGCGTGCAAGCTAAATGACAGTTAGTTATACAGTGTGTTGGCTACACAGTGTATTGTACTATGCTCTCATCGCATTATTGTTTTATTTTGAAATCTTTGTGCCAACATTAATACTGTGGAGGCTGTATGCTTATAAGGCTGAATATTTACTCAGCCTCATAATGATTCTCCATAACACTAACGTCTTATCACTTCTTGTGCGCGATTGTATTGAATTCATGACAACTGCTGTTATTATTATTAATCAATTGTCACCTCGACTCTTCTCTGAGACTCCGACTACTCTATTCGATAGAATAAAATAATCATTTCGCTAACTGCTCTATATCTTCTATAATCTCAACAGCTTTCATAATTCATTAGAAGATTACAACATAATAGTTATAGTTTGAAGTTGTCTAGAAAATTTCTCGTACACCACCGGGACTACCCTCACACTAATTGATTATCAAACAGAACAAAAAGCTTTTACTTGACTCGTATTGTCTCCTACGACTTGCTTCACGGGACGCTAGGCCCGTCTCTAGTTTCATAATAAATAAAATCGGTTTCTGCTTAGGAGAGATTTTAATGGTCACTGATCTTCCAAATATCCAATACATATCTCAACCAACTAACAATTGCAACCTAACTAACATACTATTGTGATGTGAGTAATTTCCATAAATTCGTAAATTATGAAAGAATTAATATTCATAGAATAAAATATATCGTCGATTCCTGATAATGCTGTTGGCGTGGATGTTAACCAAAGCGTCTAATTTGATAGAATCAATATGGGATTATATTATTTGAACAAACAAAAAATTTAAATCCTTCGGGTTACCAAGCTAAGTGAAAAAGTAAGTCACCGGTACTTCAACTTTACGCGGTTTTAGTGAAAGTCTAATAATTTTTAATCACCCCGGCTGCACTGCTGGCTTATATGCCGCAGTCAGGGTTAAACGTGCCAGACCTATCGCGTGTAAAAATTAAACAATCCCTGGGGAAATATTACTTTTAATCAAAAGATATTTGATCCGGGAACAATAATAATAGATTAAATCGACAAATAACTATTTCAATAGATAAATATAAATATTATGAATTAAGTAATATTTTTTTGGTATATTTTAACCAATAAAGCTTTCAATGAGGTTGCCCCTTTCTCTTTGGTTGACCAATGAATATGTGAATTGGTCCCTTCCGATCCATCGTTATCTGTTGCCCTGCGTGATCCGGTTCGTAAAGCAACGTTAAATGGCGCCGAATATGTGTAGGATCCGGAGTTGATTAACACCTCCAGGATAACCTTGACACCATGGCTACCTGGCAACGGTTGTGTAGTGGTAGGCAATGAGTTGCTCTGTTTGTTGCTCGAGTCTTTGAAGAGCTCGGTGGTTGCCATGGTTTCGGCGTATTGCACCACTGGGGTGAGTATAATTCGGTCTTCTCCCAGACAGGTGGGGTCTACTAACCTACCAGTAGTGATTTCCATTTTGCTCGGCACCAACAACTCCCGCTCATCTAGTATACGTCGCAGCGCCCCCTCGTGGGTTGCGTGGTAGGCTGTCTCCCCTTCGGTGTTGCGTGGGGAACCTCTGGGGGGCGCACATAATGGGAAGCGACACCAACCGGAAGGGATATTGTCTGTCCCAGAGGATGGATAGCAGAACAGGCAGTAGCAGACAGGGGGCTGAGTGGATTCAAAGAACCCTTGAGGGAGACACAGACTCGCCTTATACCGAGCACAAAGGTTGAAGTACTCACAAGGTCTACGTCTACTACTGGGAACTCTGTTACCTACAGGAGCAATGTTCCCCCTAGGGACTATGTTCACATTGTTTCCATCTGGAACTCTGTTACCAACAGGAAGTCTTTTCATCCGATTATTAACTTCATCCTTCTTTCCTTCTGCCAACTCAACTTTCTCTCTACTTCGCATCAAGATATTTGATCCGATAGATTTTACATCACATAAAGTCTGTTTTACCATCGTAACAGACCGACACTGCCCATACAAGTCTACAATAGGGGTCCAAACTAAGGGTTGACCCTCACCCAACCCATTGTGATGACCCATACCCAACCCAGTGGCGGCCACCCCCATATCATCTCCATTTACCACCACATGTAGTTTGTACCCAACATCAATATAGATACCCACAGTATCTCCCATGCTCACCACTGATAGGTCTGTTCCATAATCGGCCCGAATGCGGGCGCGGTTCCTATAGACACAACCATGACCCGCCACAACCCACGCATCTTGCAGTGCCACTGCACTGGTCGCATCTCCTACCCTCAAGCAGGCACCTAATGCCACCCCAACCTGCACTCCCCCACTATACCCAGGTGTTACTTCGTCTACCCGCACTGAAACCAATGTGTTCCTCCCTATAGGAGTGCTACCCACAACAACACCACGATTGTAACCATGGCGACGCGTGGCACTGCGATTTCCATTGCTAATCGATACATTTGCGGCATGATTACCAGCCGCAAAATCCATCAATGTGGAGGTTATGTGACTGAGAGCAGTTGGTGAGTAATCAATGAAACGAGTTCTACTCACCAACTCAACCCGTTCCACCTCCCCATAGACCTCCATGATTCCGTAGAACTGACAGGGGGGTGCAATGGGTAGGTTGGAGAAGGCTGACCCCATGTCCACCCCATCTATCAGAAACCGCAGACAGTTGTCCCGTGCCCTCACCACAGCAAGACAACGCCCTGTAGCAGCATCCCAGTTACCATATCCTTCCCTTATTGGTTCCCCATTCAGATGCAATGTGCTGCCACTCAGTGACCAAGTGGTAGTGCCGAGACTGGCTACTCGAGATGGGACTGAATTGGACAAACCTGATGGGTCCACTGTGGTCAATCCAATGGAAAGTGGACCAGCCCATAGTGAAGACAGACGTGTCATCCTCACCTCCCATATCTCATCAACTGCTAGTGGTGCAGCGCTGAACACCAACCCATCCTGGTAACCATGGCGACGCACTGCAATTGTGGCGCCCTTCTCTAGGGTTATAGCACGACCACAGCGCTGGTGGAATACATGCGGACCCCCCGATGGTAGATTATAGGCATATGGGGTAGAATCTTGGAAGCATGTTGGTTGAATAGAGATGCGAGAACACTGGCCATAGAGATCAACAAATGCGTAACAACCACTTGCCACATTGCAGCATGCTGGTCCCATATCTACCCCATTGATGTAGAAATGCAGTGAGCGATCCGAGCTCTGCACCATAATGCCAACTCGAGTGCCCACTGAGAGGCTGTCCAAGTCGCACCTGTATTCATTAGAGACTGTCTGTCCAAGACTGACAATGCTACTGCCACTGAGCATCCAGGTAGAGACGCCTGGGTCTGTTAGACTAGCTGGAGGGAATTGATTAACAGCAGGATCTACCCTTGTCACTCCAGCTTCCAACGAACCTGACCACCGTTCCACCAACTCTTCGATTACGATCTCAAATAACTGATCATCCTGAAGAACTTGGTTACTTAGAACCACTGCATTGTTGAACTCACCCCCTGCATTTGGTCGGCTCGCTGTGAGTCCCTGGTTGGAGATGAGTGCATTGGTTCCATGGATCAAATGAAACCGGAAGCTCTGCTGATTCCCTGGCTCCTGTAGAATCTCTGCTGTCTCAAAGTAAACCTCGGAAGCCTCTGAGTCAATGATGGAGCTTTCATCATTGTCATCATCGACCACTAATTCATCAACGATGGATGCCTGGGTTGCCCGGCCATAAAGGTCAATTACTCCATACAATCGACCTGGAAGGTTGGATGCAGCTACACCCAAACAAGAACCATTGAAATAGAAATATAACTTACGTTCTTCAGGATTTCCTTGTACATCATATTCTCCCCTCTCCCAGTCCCCATCTACCTCATCCATGCCTCTTTCTCTCCCTTCCCTACCTACTTCACCCCCATCGATATCCTCATCCCCACACACTTCACCCCTCCCCCTACTACTATTCCCCCTCCTCCTCTCCTTGCCCCCACCTCTAACTACTACACCCACAGTGTCCCCCACTACTGCCCCATCAAGATTCGGCCCATAGTCATCCTTCACACAAACCCCATTGTGCAGCACCCCGGCGCTGGTCAACAACCATGTGACTCCATCAGTAGGCGCATTCGTCATTGTTGATGGGAGACTATCCAGATGGAGTGGGGTGTGCGTGGTAACTCCAACCTCCAATGACCCTGCCCATTTGTTTACCATCCTGTCGATTCGCACAGTAAACATTTCGCTAGGATGTAGTGCCCTTGTAGTGAGAACAACTCCATTGTTAAAGTTATCTGCATCATTGATTCGAACAGCCGACCTACTTCCATCCACCACTCTCACCTGGTCTCCACAACGTTTATGGAAGAGAAGCTTATCTGTCTCACAATCCAACTGGGCGATTTCTCCATCTTCTAGTTGGTTAATGTCCTCTGTAGGAGACTCATTTGTAGTGCAAACAACATCATTATGGAGTTTGTCAGAGAGACGAATTTCGCAATTGTCAATATCTATGAAAGCGAACAGTCTTGGTGGCACTCGAGTAAGAGCAACGCCTAAATCTGCTCCATTAACATAAAAGTTAAGGGAGCCAGTTGTGGATAAGACAAACCCTAAGCGAGTCCCAACAGTATAGTGAATTGGAGGTCCATAGTTAGAGACAAACAGGTTCCTGTTTACAAATAACATGCCATTCGCCAGACTCAGTGTGCCAGAAGGTATCTCTGAAACCGCAGTTGCGGACATGTGATCTATCTGCAATGGAGATAAAACAGTTACACCAAAGCACAAATTATAGGTACCGTTAAAATCCATTGAACATATCTCAATCTCGAAGAATTCCCCTGCCTTTACAGATCGGTTTGAGGTAACCCAGCGGACTGGGCCATCCCTACCAATATGGGATGCGCGATCGTCAAAAATTTGCACCCCTTCACCACACACCGAATGGAAACCCAACTTCTCGGGTCCCATCATGTCATGAGCCATAATTACAGGGGCCAAAGACAAACAATCAGCTATTCGAACCTCAGCGCACAGTCCGTACACATCTATCACAGCGAACACCCTCCTGGGCAGACCCTCGGCTGCGGTGCCCTGATCCACCCCATTGACCCAGATGTGCAACTCTCCATTGTCAGTTCGTTCCACTCCCACTCGATCTCCGGTTCCTAGTGAGTCCAGGTCGACTCCCCCATACTGATCAGCCACTGTTTTCCCATCTATGAGAACCGTGTGACCAGTTACCACCCAAGTAGATTCCGGCACCATCGCAGCGCTCGCTGGAAGCACCATATCCTCTGGTGTAATGGCGGTGACACCAACCACCAGAGAGCCGCTCCACTTTGTCACCTTGGCAGAAATCTCAATGAGAAATATTTCTCCAGGAAGCAAGGGGGATTCCCCCATTACAATTCCATTATTAAACTCCTGTAGTGTTTGGTTACGGGTTGCTGTTCGGTTACCATCCGATAGTGTCACCAATGAGCCGCAGTTGGAGTGGAAGCGGCGACCGTGTAGTGGTTCTACTGACATTGTGAGTTAGTTTATATACGTAGACCGCTTAGGGGTTTATTAATTAATAGTTTCAGTTCGCAGTGTTGAGTTTCAATTCGGAGTATTAATCTTATCATATGACCCTGGTAAACGGAAAGTTTGATTTACAAGGGTGTCTTGTCCAATTATTTCATTTTGATTATACTGTGTTCCACAAAATTTGACACGTTTTTGTTTGAAATAACTTTGGCTCTATATTTGCGAAATTTCGTGTTTGTGCTGTCACTCTGAAGCAAAACACAAAATTAACGATTGGTGGTATGGTAGGGTATGGATTGGTTTAGTTGCTATTGAAACAACTATGTTCTTTGAATAATAAATTTAATGTTACGTTAGAGTTAGATGGATGCTTTTATGGCCCATAATGTAGTTTATTTTTCTGATGACAGGGACCCCACCCACATTGATTAACTCATAAAGCCAGAAATAGTGATTTTACCTTTACATATTTTTTATAAGCGTTGTAAAAAGTGTATTTTGCAAAATTTACCATTCGTATCGCCGTCATTATTCTGTTTTATATCATTAGAAAGCTTGTGTTACTAGGATTCCAAATAATGTCGGAATTTCGTTGAGAAACAGCTGGGTGTTCAGAGAATTATCGTTCGATGAAAGCCATTTATTATATTTATATTTACACAAAATAGTATGAACTAACCAATATTCTGACAAATAGTTTAATGGGAAAACATTTCCGTTCTTCATGTATTGGCAAAAAAAAGGAAAATTTAACTAAGTTATTAAGAAAATCGAACTAAGTTATTAAACAAATGCGTTTCAAATTTTATTTTAACATTACAATTTTTTAGATGTAATTATAAATTATTATTATTAGCATCAACATGCCTGGCGCGTTTCCTTACTCTTTAGTTAGTATTACACTCGAAATAAAATAAATATGTTTCAATCAATATTGGAATAATATCAATTAATAAGAAATAGTTTCGATATTTCTCATAAAAATGTGTTTTACTTAATCAATATTATTATTATTCGAGGCCAATTTGCATTTTCGAATAACGAAAAAAATAAATCCTCATGACCTATTGTGTATTATTGTTTAGATGGCCTTGAGTTAACGTGTACATGTTGTAACCTGGATGATAGACAAAAAATTATACTGAACTGGACAGAGAATATCGGACCAGACTTTCCGCCTACCAGCTAGCTCTATAACATTGCAACTCAACTCTACATACACAGTTACATGGACATCCCCGGTCTGGGTACTAGACCACCGGACATGACCATCATCCCAGAGGGCGCCGGCGTCCCTGGGCTCATTAGCGATAGACTCCCGGGATTCACCGATCTGGGAACGGGTTTCAGCCCCTTCCCGAAGGCGACCGCGCCGATCAGACTGTTGGTATCGGCGGGGGAAGTTGACGTGCCGAAGGAGCGAGGATGCCCAGATATATCGGTGGGATCAACGTCCAGTTTAACGGCTGTTATTAGATTAATCGAGGTGTTACACAACTTATTTAGATGAGTTATCTGTTTCTGTATCGCTTCGGGATTGACGGAGGGGTTAATCGACTTAGCTAGTTCGATTTCTTTCTCTTCAACCTCAGGCAACGCTTTAGTTCTAAGGTAATCCGGGACTATTTCGTGACTAAACGCGGAAACCCTGCCTTCGCTTAAGTTAAATAAATCGTTGTCCTGTTCCTGGGATAGGCAGATCGGTAAGCAGATATAATTGCGTAGCGTTGGGAGTTTATCCGACCGCATACATTGGTACAAAGAACTCAACTGGCCTGAAATCAAGGCGAAGTTGTCCAAAACAGTGCGCCAGTCTAGATCTTCGGTTTCTAGGCGAGATAAAAACAATCCGATTGAGTTTTTGAGTTCCTGAATTCTCGTGATTAATTCTTCTATTCCAGTTTCGAGTAGTCGATCGTCTCTGGATTGCATACCGGCAGAGCGGTTCGGGTCCAGTACTGGCACTTTCCTGTTTCCACTTTCTTCTTACAGTCTTATACAATACTGTAATACCTGGATACAGCAATTTACCAGAATACAACCAATTTAGCAACTACCGTACCGGTACAGCGGTAGGCCTAAAGCAGTAAATTACTACAGTACTGCAGAGTAGTAAGTACAGACAGAAGTGGGGCGGTTCCCCGGGGTTATGGTGCGTTAGGTCCGTGACATTAGGTCCTCCTGGTAGCAATATGTCCGTGGCGTTAGGTCCTGGTAGCGTTAGGGCCGTACCATTAGGTCAGTAGGTCCAGTCTGCCTCCAA
Source organism: Nemertoderma westbladi (assembly GCA_032718475.1). Taxonomy (NCBI): domain Eukaryota; kingdom Metazoa; phylum Xenacoelomorpha; order Nemertodermatida; family Nemertodermatidae; genus Nemertoderma; species Nemertoderma westbladi. The sequence goes on from JAUCBJ010005463.1 coordinate 66,302, forward strand.
AACCAGTCAGGTTAGTAAAGGAGCAGGTTACAGAGGCGAGTTGAAAGGAACCAAAACAATAAACGAGAGTTAGGGATAGTCCTAACCTTTGTTCCTCAGTTATTTTAGCCGCTGTCCTAACCTTTGTTCCTTAGCTTTAGTTTAACCGCTGTCCTAACCTTTGTTCCTCAGTTAGTTTAGCCGCTGTCCTAACCTTTGTTCCTTAGCTTTAGTTTAACCGCTGTCCTAACCTTTGTTCCGCAGTTAGTTTAACCGCTGTCCTAACCTTTGTTTCTCATAACCTGGATGATAGACAAAAAATTATACTGAACTGGACAGAGAATATCGGACCAGACTTTCCGCCTACCAGCTAGCTCTATAACATTGCAACTCAACTCTACATACACAGTTACATGGACATCCCCGGTCTGGGTACTAGACCACCGGACATGACCATCATCCCAGAGGGCGCCGGCGTCCCTGGGCTCATTAGCGATAGACTCCCGGGATTCACCGATCTGGGAACGGGTTTCAGCCCCTTCCCGAAGGCGACCGCGCCGATCAGACTGTTGGTATCGGCGGGGGAAGTTGACGTGCCGAAGGAGCGAGGATGCCCAGATATATCGGTGGGATCAACGTCCAGTTTAACGGCTGTTATTAGATTAATCGAGGTGTTACACAACTTATTTAGATGAGTTATCTGTTTCTGTATCGCTTCGGGATTGACGGAGGGGTTAATCGACTTAGCTAGTTCGATTTCTTTCTCTTCAACCTCAGGCAACGCTTTAGTTCTAAGGTAATCCGGGACTATTTCGTGACTAAACGCGGAAACCCTGCCTTCGCTTAAGTTAAATAAATCGTTGTCCTGTTCCTGGGATAGGCAGATCGGTAAGCAGATATAATTGCGTAGCGTTGGGAGTTTATCCGACCGCATACATTGGTACAAAGAACTCAACTGGCCTGAAATCAAGGCGAAGTTGTCCAAAACAGTGCGCCAGTCTAGATCTTCGGTTTCTAGGCGAGATAAAAACAATCCGATTGAGTTTTTGAGTTCCTGAATTCTCGTGATTAATTCTTCTATTCCAGTTTCGAGTAGTCGATCGTCTCTGGATTGCATACCGGCAGAGCGGTTCGGGTCCAGTACTGGCACTTTCCTGTTTCCACTTTCTTCTTACAGTCTTATACAATACTGTAATACCTGGATACAGCAATTTACCAGAATACAACCAATTTAGCAACTACCGTACCGGTACAGCGGTAGGCCTAAAGCAGTAAATTACTACAGTACTGCAGAGTAGTAAGTACAGACAGAAGTGGGGCGGTTCCCCGGGGTTATGGTGCGTTAGGTCCGTGACATTAGGTCCTCCTGGTAGCAATATGTCCGTGGCGTTAGGTCCTGGTAGCGTTAGGGCCGTACCATTAGGTCAGTAGGTCCAGTCTGCCTCCAAAACCAGTCAGGTTAGTAAAGGAGCAGGTTACAGAGGCGAGTTGAAAGGAACCAAAACAATAAACGAGAGTTAGGGATAGTCCTAACCTTTGTTCCTCAGTTATTTTAGCCGCTGTCCTAACCTTTGTTCCTTAGCTTTAGTTTAACCGCTGTCCTAACCTTTGTTCCTCAGTTAGTTTAGCCGCTGTCCTAACCTTTGTTCCTTAGCTTTAGTTTAACCGCTGTCCTAACCTTTGTTCCGCAGTTAGTTTAACCGCTGTCCTAACCTTTGTTTCTCAGTTAGTTGAACCGCGGTCCTAACCTTTGTTCCTCAGTTAGTTTAACCGCTGTCCTAACCTTTGTTCCTCAGTTAGTTTAACCGCTGTCCTAACCTTTGTTCCTTAGCTTTAGTTTAACCGCTGTCCTAACCTTTGTTCCTTAGCTTTAGTTTAACCGCTGTCCTAACCTTTGTTCCTCAATTAGTTTAACCGCTGTCCTAACCTTTGTTCCTCAGTTAGTTTAGCCGCTGTCCTAACCTTTGTTCCTCAGTTAGTTTAACCGCTGTCCTAACCTTTGTTCCTCAGTTAGTTTAACCGCTGTCCTAACCTTTGTTCCTCAGTTAGTTTAACCGCTGTCCTAACCTTTGTTCCTCAGTTAGTTTAGCCGCTGTCCTAACTTTTGTTCCTTAGCTTTAGTTTAACCGCTGTCCTAACCTTTGTTCCCCACTTAGTTTAACCGCTGTCCTAACCTTTGTTCCTCAGTTAGTTTAACCGCTGTCCTAACCTTTGTTCCTCAGTTAGTTTAACCGCTGTCCTAACCTTTGTTCCTCAGTTAGTTTAGCCGCTGTCCTAACCTTTGTTCCTCAGTTAGTTTAACCGCTGTCCTAACCTTTGTTCCTTAGCTTTAGTTTAGCCGCTGTCCTAACTTTTGTTCCTTAGCTTTAGTTTAACCGCTGTCCTAACCTTTGTTCCCCACTTAGTTTAACCGCTGTCCTAACCTTTGTTCCTCACTTAGTTTAACCGCTGTCCTAACCTTTGTTCCTCAGTTAGTTTAGCCGCTGTCCTAACCTTTGTTCCTCAGTTAGTTTAACCGCTGTCCTAACCTTTGTTCCTTAGCTTTAGTTTAGCCGCTGTCCTAACCTTTGTTCCTTAGCTTTAGTTTAACCGCTGTCCTAACCTTTGTTCCTTAGCTTTAGTTTAACAGCTGTCCTAACCTTTGTTCCTCAGTTAGTTTAACCGCTGTCCTAACCTTTGTTCCTTAGCTTTAGTTTAACCGCTGTCCTAACCTTTGTTCCTTAGCTTTAGTTTAACCGCTGTCCTAACCTTTGTTCCTTAGCTTTAGTTTAACCGCTGTCCTAACCTTTGTTCCTTAGCTTTAGTTTAACCGCTGTCCTAACCTTTGTTCTTTAGCTTTAGTTTAACCGCTGTCCTAACCTTTGTTCCTTAGCTTTAGTTTAACAGCTGTCCTAACCTTTGTTCCTCAGTTAGTTTAACCGCTGTCCTAACCTTTGTTCCTTAGCTTTAGTTTAACCGCTGTCCTAACCTTTGTTCCTTAGCTTTAGTTTAACCGCTGTCCTAACCTTTGTTCCTTAGCTTTAGTTTAACCGCTGTCCTAACCTTTGTTCCTTAGCTTTAGTTTAACAGCTGTCCTAACCTTTGTTCCTCAGTTAGTTTAACCGCTGTCCTAACCTTTGTTCCTTAGCTTTAGTTTAACCGCTGTCCTAACCTTTGTTCCTTAGCTTTAGTTTAACCGCTGTCCTAACCTTTGTTCCTTAGCTTTAGTTTAACCGCTGTCCTAACCTTTGTTCCTTAGCTTTAGTTTAACAGCTGTCCTAACCTTTGTTCCTCAGTTAGTTTAACCGCTGTCCTAACCTTTGTTCCTTAGCTTTAGTTTAACCGCTGTCCTAACCTTTGTTCCTTAGCTTTAGTTTAACCGCTGTCCTAACCTTTGTTCCTTAGCTTTAGTTTAACCGCTGTCCTAACCTTTGTTCCTTAGCTTTAGTTTAACAGCTGTCCTAACCTTTGTTCCTCAGTTAGTTTAACCGCTGTCCTAACCTTTGTTCCTTAGCTTTAGTTTAACCGCTGTCCTAACCTTTGTTCCTTAGCTTTAGTTTAACCGCTGTCCTAACCTTTGTTCCTTAGCTTTAGTTTAACCGCTGTCCTAACCTTTGTTCCTTAGCTTTAGTTTAACAGCTGTCCTAACCTTTGTTCCTCAGTTAGTTTAACCGCTGTCCTAACCTTTGTTCCTTAGCTTTAGTTTAACCGCTGTCCTAACCTTTGTTCCTTAGCTTTAGTTTAACAGCTGTCCTAACCTTTGTTCCTCAGTTAGTTTAACCGCTGTCCTAACCTTTGTTCCTTAGCTTTAGTTTAACCGCTGTCCTAACCTTTGTTCCTTAGCTTTAGTTTAACCGCTGTCCTAACCTTTGTTCCTTAGCTTTAGTTTAACCGCTGTCCTAACCTTTGTTCCTTAGCTTTAGTTTAACAGCTGTCCTAACCTTTGTTCCTCAGTTAGTTTAACCGCTGTCCTAACCTTTGTTCCTTAGCTTTAGTTTAACCGCTGTCCTAACCTTTGTTCCTTAGCTTTAGTTTAACCGCTGTCCTAACCTTTGTTCCTTAGCTTTAGTTTAACCGCTGTCCTAACCTTTGTTCCTTAGCTTTAGTTTAACCGCTGTCCTAACCTTTGTTCCTTAGCTTTAGTTTAACCGCTGTCCTAACCTTTGTTCCTTAGCTTTGGTTTAACCGCTGTCCTAACTTTTGTTCCTTAGCTTTAGTTTAACAGCTGTCCTAACCTTTGTTCCTCAGTTAGTTTAACCGCTGTCCTAACCTTTGTTCCTTAGCTTTAGTTTAACCGCTGTCCTAACTTTTGTTCCTTAGCTTTAGTTTAACCGCTGTCCTAACTTTTGTTCCTTAGCTTTAGTTTAACCGCTGTCCTAACTTTTATTTTTGAGTTAGTCTGGCCGCGTTCTATCGATATTATACAGTAGTATATTGTACTCTGTTACATTAAGCATATAAAATTAATTATAATGATCTAATGCAAATAAGTCATACACTAAAACCAGTTGCGATCCCGATCAGTGACTCACCAACACACCACAATTTGCCAATTAATAGCTAATTGATTGCAATGTATTGTTGGTGGGATCTAAGTTCGCTTCCGAATAATTAC
>JAUCBJ010005464.1:0-18979 GCA_032718475.1 Nemertoderma westbladi
TGCATGAGATACTAACAACCCGTCACTAACCACAACAAACGTACTGTATAGTACAGTAGCCTGTCGTATTCGCCCAAATACGGCAGTATAACTCTGGGTTCAGAGAACGTGTACATATTGACAGGCGGCAATCCCCGGATACAGTACCATGCATGTGTTTGATATAAATCTTTGACTAAAGACTTAGTCTGCGTGCTAGCAGAACAACGAAATCTGCCTTGCCGCGGCATGACTGGTCCTCTCTGTTGCAAAAGCCAAGTGTGAGATCCAGCTTCACACTACAGCTGAGCAACAGGTATGAGGCTCTTGTCTCTGAGGCGGCAGATCACTGTGAGGGCTATACTGCCTTTACAGAAGCAGTTAAGTTAGCAGCTGCAGAAACAGTTCCTGTATACCCTCGAAACAGGAAAAGGGCCCCCTGGACTGACAACAAAATTCAGAAGTGCCGAAATGACCTTCATAAGGCGCAGAAAGAGTCCCGACTCAAGCAGACTACAGCGGCCAAGAATGCAGTTAAGGCTGCATCTAGGTCCCTGAACAGGCAGTACTCTGTTAATCTACAGGAGCTAATAAACCAACAGGTTGATGCCATCAATGATGCTGACGACAGCAGGCAATCATCCCAGGCATGGAAATCGATCAATCTGCTTACTGGGCGGAAAAGCCAACCAACCACCAAGGTTAAGGCTGAATCACCAGCCGATCGCCTCAATGGTTGGAAGGCCCACTTTGAAAAGCTCCTAAATAATGACAGGGTATTGCCTGATAACTTTATAGAAGTAAAAGTGTCTGAGTCTGTACTCCCAGATATTCCCATTGGCGATATCTCCTTTGCAGAAGTGAAGGCTGCTGCAAAGAGCATTAAGACCAATCGTGCCAGTGGAGTAGATGGTGTTCCCCCTGAGGTCTTTAAAATACCTGAGTGTTTAAAGCTCATCTATCCCATCATAGTAGACATGTACCGAACAACAAGAGTTCCACAAGAAATGAAAACAAATAAGTTGGTGCCAGTTCCCAAGAAGGGCAACCTAACACTCTATGGTTCTTTTCGGGGAATCTCATTGATCTCGATTGCTGCAAAGCTATACAATAGGATTCTATTAAATCGCATCAGGGATCCCATTGAGAGACTGCTCCGTGGAAATCAGAATGGGTTCCGTAAAGGTCGTGGGACCATGGAGCCCATTTTGGCACTTAGAAGGATAATTGAAGAATTATCAAAAAAGAAAGACAGGCATCTGGCTGTTATCTTTGTTGACTTCTTCAAGGCCTTTGATTCAGTCTCTCGGTCACGTATGTTCAGCATACTTTCATTATATGGGATTCCTGATGAAATTATTGCAGCAATCAGATCAGTATACGATGGTTCGACAACATTTGTGTCTACTGTTGACGGTGACACAGAACCATTTGAAGTGTTATGGGGCGTCCTCCAAGGAGACACACTTGCACCATTCTTGTTCATTATTGTGGTTGACTATGTTCTACGCATGTCCTTAGATCATCATAATGATGATGGGGTGATGATAACTCCACCTACTGGCTCCAGAAGTCGAGGAAATCATGCCAAGTACCTAACTGATCTAGACTTTGCTGATGACTTAGGAGTACTCTCAGAATCATTAGAGGGAGCCCAACGGCTCCTCAGCTCATTAGAACATGCTGCTTCTAGTGTTGGTCTTTTTATTAACTCCAGAAAGACCAAAATTCTGACAGTTAACTTTGAAAGTCCTCAGCAAGTCTCTGATCGGATGAGCATAAGCTCAAAGGATGGTATGCTTGAGCATGTGGACGACTTCTGTTACCTGGGATCATGGATCCGGAAGTCAGGTGAAGACCTTCGAATACGTAAGGGAAAGGCATGGGCAGCCTTGAATAGGCTTTCCAGGATTTGGAAGTCACCTAGAATTGATCGGAAACTTAAGGTCCGATTATTTAGAGCAGCAGTAGTTCCAGTACTCCTCTACGTGAGTCCATGCTGGGCTCTAACTGCTGAGGACACCAAATCCCTGGATGGCACATTCACAAGAATGCTACGCCGGGTTCATTGTGTCAAGTACAATGCACACATCTCCAACCAGACACTATATAACATTGGAGGTGTCTCATTGGTTCCCCCAAGCTTGACACTAGAACAAAATCGCCTCCGCTTTGCAGGACATTGCTTTCGCCGTGAGGACCAGCCAGTGCATAATCTTGTACTTTGGCAGCCTCATGGAGTGAATAAGCATGGTGGACAGCCCATGACTTTCTTGAGACGCATCTTAAAGGACACTGGCCTTAAAGATGCGGATGATCTAGCAAATGTCATGGGTGATAGGGAGTTGTGGCGGTGCAATTTTGTTGACAAGCCGGCACAGCATTCTTAAAAATGCAGCTGCAATGCAGCATGCCGATCCTATCATATATTAATATAAATATTAGATTTCTACTTCCATACAATTCTCATTTATTCCGCAGGTCAATGTTATAATTAAAACAGTCAATTTGATATATTCTTCCGATTCCATAGGCGGCTTACACACCAACTCCCACCCTACAGCCCTATTTATCCCAATCCATCAATTTTTGTCACAGGTGTGGTCTGAGGATACTACATTATACAAAATGAGTTTTCCATCCTGATAACTCGGTTTAATTTGACAATGTTTATAATGATAACTTCACCTCGATTCATATACCATAAGCATCAAACAGTCTTGCAATGTAATAAATCTGCCCAATAACTCATTGAACCGGAAGGACGCCCCAGGCTGACAACATAAATCAAAGCTAAAGTAAACATTATCTCTCCTTCATGTACTTATGTCTTCAATAATATACTACCCAGAGACAGTCAGTCCCAGGCTATACAAAATTAGTTACCTCGGAGCCAGCAGCTGCTACAGAGTATTACATAACCCAAATCCATTTACTATAACATTGCCTTTCTTTCCATTTCTTTGTCACATTTTCTCAGTTGCCCCCCCCCCCCCCCCCCACACCCCACCCCACCCCTAAGCAGTCTCATCAAACCACCTGAATTATTGCAGGAGTTAAAAGTATCACATTGTCCTAATCCAAATCAACTTGAGATACAAAGAGCAACGTTTATTTATTTATTTTTCAGATACATCGCCAACACTTTCTTCTTTTTGTTCATATTAAGTATACCGTAAAAACTCTTAACCCAGTGGCTCCCTACTGTAAGAAATGTACATACGCCAAATGTCAATATGTGCGCCGCGTCGTCGGATTCCGAGTGGCCCACACCCGCTTAGGTGTGCCCACTGCGGATCTTCCGTAGTAAACCAATTTGGTCAGGTCAAATCCAAACATTCACTGGAGATCACCAAATGGGGCGCTATGTGAAATACCGTGCAGAAACGATGATGAAATATATCTTACGAAATATGGTTAATAATTAAAACGTGTCGCTAACATTCTCGCTGTGGGGGTTTTAAGGGGTGCTGATTACATTTCTGATGTCAGTTTTCACGTTTACATAAATCTAGTCTGTCTGTCTGTCGGTCATTCTGTTAGTCAGTCTGTCAAAACATAAAAAACAATTCAAATTAACTAACATTCTCGCTATGGGGGTTTTAAGGGGTGCTGATTTCATTTCTGATGTCAGTTTTCAGGTTTACATTAATCTAGTTTGTCGGACTGTCGGTCTTTCTGTCAGTCAGTCAGTCTGTCAAAACTTTAAAAAGAATACAAACTAACTAACATTCTCGTTATGGGGGTTTTAATGGATGCTGATTTCATTTCAGATGTCAGTTTTCACGTTTAATAAATCTAGTCTGTCTGGCTGTTGGTCTGTCGGTCTTTCTGTCAGTCAGTCTGTCAAAACTTAAGAAAGTATACTAACTAACCAACATTCCCGCTATGGGGGTGTTAAGGGTTGCTGATTTCATTTCTGATGTCAGTTTACACGTTTACATAAATCTAGTCTGTCTGTCTGTCGGTCTTACTGTCAGTCTGTACTACTGTACTGTGGTTGGCATTACGCCATATACCTAACACTAATACTACAGTCTACAATACAGCCTATCTACAGTACAGAATGGATTTTTTTCCATGAAGAGCACTAAATGTCTTTAATACTATCCACCAGTATACCTAGACCAAGAGCCTTCCAATGAAACATGTATTGCAGCATATTGCAGCATGACGTCCACTGCATGTCTTAGTGTTGTCCATGGTGACATGCACTGGACGTCATAGGCTCTAAGGGGTTAAGCAACACGGTCCCTACTTCTCCCTGTCGACACCCCAGCCATTTTTCACCAATCATTTTTTAGAGTTTTTAAATTTTTTTGTTATTGGTGAAAGTTCTAGAACATTAGTAGATATGTTCTTTATGATAGCTACCGGTAGTGTTTTTTGCTAGCTAGTATTTTTAGAAATTATAAAAAATGTGAAAGTCCATGATATTTCAGGTTAAACTGTTGAAGAATATATTAATGACCAAAATAATTTCCAAAAATTACTAGCTAGTAAAAAATACTAGCTATATACCATAAAAAATCTACTAAGGTTCTAGAACATTCACTAATATAAAAAAGCAATCAAAATCACAAAAAAATAAAAGTTAAAAAACTCATTCGGGACACTTTTGCTTAAGGAGTCAAAATTGTAGAAAAAATTACCGAAGTTTGCGAAATTCGCAACGTTTGCGAAATTCGCGAAGAATCCGTCAGTTTCTGTGCCCTAATGGGTTCGTGCCAAAACAATCAATTCTTACACACTTAACACACACGAACTAATTTAAAGTGGGTATTAGTATGCCTGAATAATTAAATAGAAATTAAGTTAATGAACGCTATTTCAACATGAAATCTACGGAATCAATACACAACACACGCACACTACTGAATTTAAAAATTTATATAGATTGCAACTTATATTTGCCTACCTTTTAATGGGTGACTAATTTAATTATTCAACCCTATATATTTGTAGCCTTTTTAATTTGTGCCTCTAATTGAATCAAACATTAAACTAAAATATATGTCACAATATTGGTCTGTCTGTAGCTGGTCAATGAATCCCTCATAAATTTGTTAATTAGTCGCTGCTCAGTCATTGAACATTTGAACACGTGCTGCTCGAAGACCCCACAACGTGTATAATACGGGGCGATAAAAGTTCACTAAGGCCAGTACCATTGGGTTGGTTCACATTATTCACATTAGTGTTATTAATCTTTTTAATTTCGTCAGCCAGCTTGGATTCAACATCCGATAATTTCCCATCACAAGAAATGTTCTGATTATATAAAACATTATAAATATTAGCAAAAATATCCGCAATATCTGACGAATCAGTTTTACCATTAATAGAACTCGATTGCACTCGCACATTCCCTCTAAATTTTTTGATTTCATCAAAAATACCAGTAGTACCACTTAAACAGGCCTGCAAAATTTTATTACGTTTAATGTTACCCTGGGCTTTTTTTAACCTGCGTATAGCATATTGATATTGGGCACGAGTAGTACGGCGTTTATGAAAGAGATAACTATTAGCACCAGTTGGTTTCCCCGCAGCACTCCAAACATCATGCCAAAACATAGCATCTATTTTAAAATCTCTCACATGTTCGTTCCAACCGGGCAATGTTTGAAATCGCTTGCGGTTTATAACGCCTCCAGTATGTGGCAAAATCTCAGCTGCATTCTCAATAGCCTCCAATAGCTGCATTGTGTATTTTTCAATAAACAACCGATGTTCAGGTTTAGAACATAAAAGATTATTGCAACTATGACAATCGGTCTCTAAAGAAACATTTATCAGCAAATCATTCAGTAACGAATGATAACTTGCCTTTTGTTGATCAGTTGCTTTATCATAAGAATATTTAACTGGAGGAGGCTCAGAAATAATATTGGGATTTAAAGCATCAACTTTAAATTTAAAATATATAGGGCTGTGGTTTGATATATTTGCACCAGAATGAATAACATTGGCCTCAAAACAAGCATCTAATAAATTGTGGCTAACAAGAAAATGATCTATTGTAGAACGGTGGATAACATTGTTGAACATTGACAAGTAAGTGTAGTCAATTGGGAAAACGTTCCATAAACAAAAAATGGAAAGGGTTTCTATGTAATCAATTACAGTACGTACATGTATCGAACTACGATTTAAATCTGCATTTAAATCTCCCGCCCATAACAGATTATCAAACTGTGACGTAGTTACTGTGTCCTTGATACTATTAAGCAAAGTGAACAACTCCTCTGAAACTGTAGGGCTGTTCTGATTATCTACCGGAAAATATGAATTGATCAACAGCAACTTGTTATTTGGAAAATTAAAAATAACTGCCTGATATCTAATATTATTACCAGTATTGATTATAGAAATATATTTAGATAGCGATTTTTTCCAAAGGATACAAAGACCGCCGCTTGGTCTACCACGAGAAACTTCATCACTCAAAAAAGTCGCCGGGACTACGCCGTAATCACAATCGGGGAAAAACGACCTAAATTTATAACAATTGTCTTTCAAAATAAAATGTTCCTGAATACAAACAATATCCGTGCCTAACAATAATGTATTAATGAAGTCTACTTTATCAATTCCCATACCGGTCGAATTATATGACACAATTGATACAGTATTATTATTAACATTCAAGTTTGTGCCATGAGAAAGTGCAGTAGCCATTGTTAAGAGAGATTTCGAAACACAGTTTCATTACGCAGTTCGAGTGACTAACCAACATCCGGCCTGGAGATCACTGTCGACGAAAGTCTCCAAGGCCACTCCTCTCAGGTTCAGGTCTACGATACGGTCGATAGACCCACTCCCTCACATAAACACCGGATGGCCACATCTCAGCATTGAACGCCACGTCTAATTGGTGTCTTCGCACCGCAACACGAAAACTAGCTGCCCGGGAATCATCGCTGGACACCTTCCTAACAGCACTCGGCAGTATATCAACGTTCTTCAACGCAAAGCACTGGATAATATCATTCGCGGTGGTCCCTGAACAGCAACGAGAAACAAAAATCTCTGCCGGAGCAGCACGTAGGCCCGCCTGAGACTGTGCTCCATCCGCCCCAGGACTACTCTTTGTACCAACCACCATTCGTTTACTTTCGCGCCGTTGAGTTTTCGACTGTTTAGTGCGCCACTCTAACTCGCTGCCATCCTGAACTTGCACTTCGATAACGCCGTCGTCGGAAGACTGACGTGGACGCTTCACACTACCTCTATCTCTATTATACCCAATCGACGGAGAGCCTGCCGGCGAGGCCAACGGAGAATAGTAACCCCGTGAAAGCGACCCTGGCTGTCTGTCCAACATCCCAGAAAGAACGCCCCCTCTTTGCTGTGTCAGGTTACCTCGTGTATGATAGCCACCCCCTGATGGCTGATGCTGCTGCGCCACCCGCTGGTGCCTCGCTATCGCTACATCTCGAAACGTTCCTCTGTCAAGGAGCGGCGGAACCGGCAATGGTTCCTGTCCGCCCGATTCTCTTAGTGGAACGCCCCTATTCGCATTCACCGATGTCGATATGACTTGCCCAGACAGTGATGTACCCATCTTACCATTACGCTACCCGTACAGAATACTCAAACAAAATACAAACCAAACGCTGGCAGACTACCACCAAGCCTAAATAAACTACAGTATGTGCAGATTCCGAAATGGTTAGTTAGTATGCGTTCTAACACGGTAGTACGACTTATTCTTTAGGAGGGGGTTGACCTTACAGCTCTGGATGCCCCAACTTACTAACTGGCACTTTATCAGACAAACTCTACACACGCAGCAATCTCTTCAGACCTAATAATAGCTAGACAACAATCCAGCCTACAAAATATCTGAGTAATAACTATTACGATACCTGAACAGACCACACAAACAAACACAGGCTAAAACGCTGGCAGACTACTATCAAGCCTAAATAAACTACAGTATATGCAGATTCCAAAATGGTTAGTTAGTATGCGTTCTAACACGGTAGTACGACTTATTCTTTAAGAGGGGATTGACCTTACAACTCAAGATGCCCCAACTTACTAACTGGCACTTTATCGGACAGACTCTACACACGCCGCAATCTCTCCAGACCCAACAACAGTCAGACAACAGTCCAGCCTACAATTATCTGAACAATCTGAGCAGACTTACACGTCTTCAGCTCAATATTAACTTACATGTAAATAAAACCGACAGAAATAAGTAAAATCTCAATAAAAAACCAGGGCTGCAGTCCCTGATTAAATACTAAGACCTACCGGTATACAATAATCAAAATCGAATAATACTAATGTACTTATACTGGAAGTACCGGTTAGGACAGTTGGGCCTACAGACCTACAGCAGTACCGGTTCAGGCAGTTAGGCCTACGGACCTACAGCAGTACCGGTTCAGGCAGTTAGGCCTACGGACCCACAGCAGTACCGGTTCTGGCAGTTGGGCCTACGGACCTACAGCAGTACCGGTTCTGGCAGTTGGGCCTATGGACCTACAGCAGTACCGGTTCTGGCAGTTGGGCCTACGGACCTACAGCAGTACCGGTTCAGGTTTACCGGTTGACCGGTACTTTCAACTTTATTGCTTACTGCAATAAAGACAATAACTGTTATTGTACGCGCTTTTGAAGACCTTTAGCAGTTTAACCTGCCAAAATTTATATGTCTTTTGGTTTATAAATAGACTTTAGTAAATGACAAATATTTAATACCAATAAACACAACATTAGCCGAAGCCAGCCTAGTGCGCGTCCATTCACCCGCTGGATATACCCGGGAGACTGGATTCGGAGGGCTTAGATTGTTATTGCAGTGTAAGCTTACTGTATTATTCGATTGATCGTTAATAAATAATTTCTGACCAATATTATTCACTTTCGGGAAATATTAACAGTTCCTTTAGGACGTGGCGCTCTATCTAGGTAAACAGAGATATGACTTATACTAAACACAACGGTAAGTCGGTAAGGCTTATGATTCACGTATGAGGCGCATTCTTTAGGAAATGCTTAGTTATCAGTCACAATCATGCACACTACCGGTACCACACAATTCTGCACAATAATCTGCCGACCGTCAATGAATTTTATCATATATAAAGAGAACAGCAATTGACTCATGTAGTGCCTATCAAATAGCATTAAACTCACTACAAACCACGATGATATAAGTCGCAATCGCTATATGTAACCTGTCTCTCTAACCTGTAGTGTATCAAGAAAATTGGGAAATTTGGGTTCTTTATAGATGTTCTCCAAATAATAATATTCAACCAACTGATACAAATAATAACAACAGTAAAAAGCATTAAGACGGTAGGTTAAGATTATAACAATATAAGATTGTACCGCTGCGCTACTGCGCTGATAATTGGGCCGATTGAGTTGTGTTGATAACAGTTATACGCTCTATAATCTAAGCCTACTAATGTTTCTTCTAAAGTCTGAAACGAATTGACTCTAGAGCCGGTGTTCTTGGCCTAGATAGAAACAACACAACAGTATTAAGAAAACTGTAAGACTGAACGCTCCTAGCACGATCTGTAGAATATCTCCACATCGACAGTAAAAATCGCCCTGATTGGCTGTTAAGCTAAACAAAGAACCATGTGTCCAATGGCCGTTTCCATGCCAGCAACCAGCTGTTAGATGTCGTAATCTGAATCATCAAGGCTACACTGTGCTAGAGTATTTGACGCATTGCGGGTTTTATGCCTTGCCATGTCCGCCAAAGCACACATATAGAAGAATGACTTTTATGTCCGTTAAAACACCTATAACGGTACTTTGCGGGCGAGGGGACTAATTATATCCGCAAAAGCTTTTACAACTAGTATCGGCATGCTGCATTGCAGCTGCATTTTTAAGAATGCTGTGCCGGCTTGTCGACAAAATTGCGCCGCCACAACTCTCTATCACCCATGACATTTGCTAGATCATCCGCATCTTCAAGGCCAGTGTCCTTTAAAATGCGTCTCAGAAAGTCATGGGCTGTCCACCATGCTTATTCACTCCATGAGGCTGCCAAAGTACAAGATTATGCACTGGCTGGTCCTCACGGCGAAAGCAATGTCCTGCAAAGCGGAGGCGATTTTGTTCTAGTGTCAAGCTTGGGGGAACCAATGAGACACCTCCAATGTTATATAGTGTCTGGTTGGAGATGTGTGCATTGTACTTGATACAATGAACCCGGCGTAGCATTCTTGTGAATGTGCCATCCAGAGATTTGGTGTCCTCAGCAGTTAGAGCCCAGCATGGACTCCCATAGAGGAGTACTGGAACTACTGCTGCTCTAAATAATCGAACCTTAAGTTTCCGATAAATTCTCGGTGACTTCCAAATTCTGGAAAGCCTATTCAAGGCTGCCCATGCCTTTCCCTTACGTATTCGAAGGTCCTCACCTGACTTCCGGATCAATGATCCCAGGTAACAGAAGTCATCCACATGCTCAAGCATACCATCTTTTGAGCTTATGCTCATCCGATCAGAGACTTGCTGAGGACTTTCAAAGTTAACTGTCAAAATGTTGGTCTTTCTGGAGTTAATAAAAAGACCAACACTAGAAGCAGCATGTTCTAATGAGCTGAGGAGCCGTTGGGCTCACTCTAGTGATTCTGAGAGTACTCTTAAGTCATCAGCAAAGTCTAGATCAGTTAGGTACTTGGCAGGATTTCCTCGACTTCTGGAGCCAGTAGGTGGAGTTATCATCACCCCATCATCATTATGATGATCTAAGGACATGCGTAGAACATACAGTACCTGTATGTAAGTGGTCGCCAGGCGCCCACAGTCTGTCTGTAACTGCTCGCCAGGCGTTAGCAGTTGCCTGTATATGGTAGCCAGGCGCTAGCAGTCTGCCTGTAACTGGTATCCAGACGCCCGCAGTCTGTCTGTAACTGGTAGCCAGGCGCCAGCAGTCTGTCTGTATCTTATGGTAGGCAGGCGCTAGCAGTCTGCCTGTATCTAGTATTCAGATGCCCGCGGTCTGTCTGTAACTGGTAGCCAGGCGCCAGCAGTCTGTCTGTATCTGGTAGCCAGGCGCCAGCAGTCTGCCTGTAACTGGTATCCAGGTGCCAGCAGTCTGCCTGTAACATGGTAGCCAGGTGCCAGAATTATGTCTGTAACTGGTAGCCAGGCGCCAGCAGTCTGCCTGTAACTGGTAGCCAGACGCCCGCAGTCTGTCTGTAACTGGTAGCCAGGCGCCGGCAGTTTGTCTGTATCTGGTAGCCAGGCGCCAGCAGTCTGCTTGTAACATGGTAGCCAGGTCCCAGAATTATGTCTGTAACTGGTAGCCAGGCGCCAGCAGTCTGCCTGTAACTGGTAGCCAGGCACTAGCAGTCTGCCTTTAACTGGTATCCAGACGCCCGCAATCTCTCTGTAACTGCACCCAGGCGCCAGCAGTTTGTCTGTATCTGGTAGCCAGGCGCCAGCAGTCTGCTTGTAACATGGTAGCCAGGTCCCAGAATGTCTGTAACTGGTAGCCAGGCGCCAGCAGTCTGCCTGTAACTGGTAGCCAGGCACTAGCAGTCTGCCTTTAACTGGTATCCAGGCGCCCGCAGTCTGTCTGTAACTGCAACTGGTAGCCAGGCGGCAGCAGTCTTTCTGTGACAGTTAATCATAAGAATGTAATTTAAAGTGATAACTAACACACAGTGGTATCTATACTAAGGTAGTTCTATATTATTGTTCTATAAAGGTCTTAATACTTGCCGCCTTTGATTGCCTTTATGAGACTTTATTCATTGCATAAGTAATTGCCTTTGTCAAAAGTGTATAAATAGGAGGAGTTTTAGGCATTAAAACCATTCTTTATCAGAAAATTATCATAACTTTAGTTACAAAGTTATTTACAAATACTGTAAAAATGTTACCCGTAAGTCTTAAACTATTTTCTCTGCTGTCATCTCTTTTCCTACTCCAGGTAAGTTTATTTAATGCATAAAGTATTCATTTAGCGTTGTTATCTGAATTATTCATTTAATGATTTGTTCACGTGAATAAAGAAACCCTTTATTAAGCATGTTAGATTTATTCATCAAAACAAAAAAAGGTTTTCTCACAGAATTATTCCACAAACACAAATAGTATTTAAACGGATAGCATCCCAAAGAGAGTGACAACGCAGACATGACTGTAGCCAACAGCCAGTTCCTCACAAACTGTCTGTTAGTTATTCAGTTCACATTTATTTTGGTTTTTGTCGAGTATTGCAGACTGGTTTGCTATTATTATGGCCTCCCCCAGTCTGATGTGTCCGGAAATCCACATTGGTTGTCCAGTTGTCCTTTTTTAGTTGTCTAGTTGTCCGTATAGGTTATCCCCGTCACCACCGTTTGGTGTCATCTTGTCCATAACAGGTCTACTCATGTCACGTTGGATATCCGTCTGTCCACGTCTGTTTCCCTGTCCATGTCTGTTTCCCTGACTACATTTGATGTCCCGTTGTCCCCACACCAATTGTACCCCAACGAATATCAGTTTTCTTGTAATATTTTAATATGTGGTGGATTTTTCAACATTTTCTATGACAAGTCCACTTTTTGGAGTAGCATGTAAAATAATATCAGCGATGATAACACTTAATAACTTAACCAGTATTATTATTTATTTAGTATATAAATGTATTATTATTTCATCAATAACTCTGCCGTGTAATGTGAAAAGACCGCAAGTCACAAAAAGTCATTTCGGGATTGTTGGTTTAAAATGTCCGTAAATTACTATTTTTTTATAACTCTACGCAATTGGCTGTGGGAAATTTTTCTACGTGATTATTTTTCACTTTCCATTAATATTTTGACGTCAGAATTACTTTTTGTACTTACGGTATTTTTGCATTGTACAACCTATGTTAATAATATAATAATATACACTCCCCAACGGGGTAAATGAAATTCGGTAAAATCAATATTATTTTATCAATAAAATGGATATAAAATAAAATAAATATTAGTTTCTTAAGTTAATGGTCGAGGCGAGAACTGGGAGGTTGGGACAAGCGGCGCAGTTAAGGGCGTGGTAGCGGTTCCCACATTGGTTGTGGCAGTGGCGGCACAGACAGTCTACAGAGATGGTGTGGAAGCGAGTGTTGGTGGCGCAGATCAGATGGTGGAATCCGTGCGACGTGGCCCGGGTGATGTGGTGGCGATTCCGTTGGCCCGGTTGCTTCCATACGGAACAAGCAAAGGCAGGGCCGTTTAGGTAGCCTTCCGATATGACGTTGGCTTCGCGTTCGCGCCGGAAATCGAGGTATGCTGTGCGGACGTTGGCAGTGATTAGGTCCGGGTATTTATTTATGACGGTTTCCATTAGAGAGATTTCCCCAACTAACATTAAAGCGAGAGTGGAGGAGGATGACGAACGGGTGCAGTGACAACATTCTCTTGATATAACTTGTTTTAATTTTGTCCAGCCTATATTTTGTACAACCTATATGTAAATACATATTTCATGACACATATTTCAATAAAACCGTATTTGCGTTTTCTTATTATCTATGCAATGACAAAACACCGTAAGTCTTGCTGACTTACGTTTTTTTTGCATAAATTTAAGTAGTTGCGGTCATTTGTAAGTATTGCACCTTTTCCTTTGTTACACTATACATATGTTGTGATTTACGGCCTTTCTACATTGCATATCTCGTGAACTATAGTAGATACGGTGTTCTCGATTCTACCATTAGATACAGCGCATTATAGACCCAGATACAGCGCATTATAGACCCAGAAAAAGTGAATTTTGAAAAAATGCGACTTACTGTCCGCCGACTTACATTGCACGGCAGAGCTATTTATAATTTATTTATTATTACAGGCAAATGAAGGACAATGTGGATCCATTAATGTAAGTTTATTAGTTATTTTAAATTATTATTTTAAATGTAATTTCATGCGATTTCATAGATATTGTGAATGGTGACAAAGTTGAGTTGAATTCATAAAAGTTATAAAAATATTTCCTAACAGGTTACAGAGCTGGAAGAACAGAATACAGAGTTGAAAAAAAATATTAATGGGTTGTGTGACCAAGTAAAAGATTTAAATACAAACCTAATTAACCAAGTCGATGAGCTAAAGAACGATGTTAGTTTCTTAACCAGTAATTATTTGTAACATAATTATTTGCCGTGTTGAAGTCCTTCTGTTTTATTATTATGTTTTTATTTATTTGTGTGGAATTAATTTCGCACTACCAAATCGCCAGGGCGAAATATTTCCTAACTTTATATCGCAGTGCGACATTATTTCTCAGTATGTCCATCATCAATCATACAATTTACTATGTATTTCAGTATATCCAGTATGTCACCGCGTCATTATTAGGTTGTTCTAGAAAGTTTAAGTACAAAACTACAAATAATTCCCCACAAATAAATAAAATTAGATTCGCCATTGTTCATAATTACCACATTAAATCTTTTTCGGCCCTCATTCTATTATTTCACTAAACAAAATCACTCGTGCCGAAACGCTATAATGTGCTATTTTATGAGCAACGACGTAATATAGTTAGTATTTCATTGCTCTAAATGTTGGGTCGAAATGCCGGCGTTTAATGATTTCCCTAGAGAATTCCAACCCAACCACTGATCAATGTGTGCAGAGGATTTACAGAATTTAATAAACAATTTTAATTAATAATATTTCCTAACAGGTTAAAGAGTTGGAACAACAGAATAAAGAGTTGAAAGTTAAGAATTCAGAGTTTAAAGACCAGTTTACAGGGTTAAAACTATTTAATTATAAGCTAATAGCGAATATCCTAAAGGAAAATGATGGAGTAAAGATTCAACAAAGAGTAAGTGGATCTGTTGACTTCTATCGAAACTGGGATGAATACGTTGAAGGATTTGGCGACCCGAATACCAATTTTTGGTTGGGGTTGGAGGCGATCCACAAGCTGAGTGAAGGCGGGGTGAATTTGAGAGTCGATTTGTGGTTCACTGGAAGGGGATATAAAGGTGGTGATGGTGATGATAGCCGGGAGTTGGTGGATTTCAACAACGAACACCGATACGCGGAATACAACAACTTCTCTGTCGGATCAGCTGCAACTAATTACACCCTACATGTATCCAGTTACCATGGTACTGCTGGTGACTCATTGGAGTATTCCAACGGTCTCCCATTCTCTACCAAGGACCGCGATAATGACAGGATCTCCGGCAACTGCGTCGTTTATCGTATTGGAGCGTGGTGGTACGAGAGCTGTAGTGACTTGTCCAACTTGAACGGAGAATATGGTGCGGAGAATTGGAAAGGACCTAATTGGTATCGTTTTACTGGATATAATCCGGCTTCTCGAGTTGAAATGAAGATTTGGATTTAGTAAAACTGTAAGTTTTATATAAAATTACTAAATAATTCCAATAGAGTTGCGTTGGAAACTAACTTTTACATTTAATTATAAATAGTATGTAAATAGTATAATGTAAAAAATTAATTATAAAAAATATTGATATTATTAACGTTTATTTTTTACTATAAAATTATTTACTTTAACGTTTTTATTATTTATTTTGCAGTTAGAATTCCCAATAAGTTTTAGAAGAGACTGAACCTTGGCTATTATGCTATATGTTACCACTTTATATGTGTGATGGTTATGGGTTATTGGTTTATATTTGGTTAATATTTACAATAATATTAATAAATTATAGTTGCAATAACTTAACTTTATTTACTTAACTTGCTGTTAGACCAGGAGGGGCCGGATGCATATAAATTAACCTTAGCTAAGGTGAACCTTAAGTCCTAAGTGTTGCCTTAAATATTTCAACATCCGTATCAGTTGTTTTCTGCCTAATATTACCTAATATATTTTATAGAAATATTTTGAGAACGTCGGAGGAGGTACGAGAGCAAAATTTGGACTTTTCAAAATCAGCTGATATAATTAAATAAATTAATTGTTAATTAAACTTCTTTATTACCTAATAATATACAAATAAATCCTATTATATTTTAACGCCTCTGTTTGAATATCGTCAGTTATTGGGTTTCTGGAACGGTTCCTGTGCCAAAGCGAGGGAGCGAAGAGGAGTCCTAAATGAACCGGAATGAGGAGCTGTCCTACCAACCGGGATATATTCCGAGCGATCAGTCGCCCTGACTACGGGGTCGGGTAGACACGGGGGTCGGAATGATTCCTAGGTGGCGGCCCGGAATACCGGAGGGATATCAAGAGATATCCCCGCCACTGGATCCGGGGTTACAGACGAGACTCGGTTGAAACTCCTCCGGTAAACCGACGTGTAGGGCCGGGTACCTCGCCCAGCTGTGTCACTCAACCACTCGATGTGATTCGCAGACAGATGCTGCCGCTTATCTCCGTAGGATTTAAACTTCCCGCCGAAATAAATCTCGTAGTCGCGCGTCTGGTGTCGGTTGTCGTGGAAAGAAAAAGGGTTTCCAGTTTAATATTTTCGCCTCGATATGTTTAGGAAATCCGGCGGTATTCTGTAGGTAGAAGCGTCGTGTCTTTGCGAAAGTTCTAGAACATTATTGTTGCCAGTGTCGGTAGATATCTGTCATCATTTCATCATGTCATCATATCATATGTTTCTATGGTAATACCACGTGTGGTCTATTGGTAACCATGGCGACCAAGGTTGGCTAGCTTTCGGCATACTCGAGAATATAGTTCGTCGAATTAATAATGAAGAAACATTTTATTTCATTCTACGTCTAACACTAGCAAATTTATATAAAGTAACTCAATATTCCCACTCGAGGTAGAGTCGTACTTTATAAATAAAAATATACAACATAAAAAAACGGTTTTAATAACGTTAATTTTGATAAAATTTGAAAATAATTACAAAAAATAAACAAATCCACAAACATGCTAATATTAATACAACCAACCCGAGAATAAGTCGGCCGTTAATTAGATTGGCATTAACGGTGTATTGATTACCCCTCCGTGTTGCCAATTCAGTTTCAGTTTCAGTTTATTTATTTATTTCACTAATATATATATAAGTACATACAATATACATAACAAAAAAAAAAAATTACAATCAAAATTTACGTATTTACAAACATTTAATTCCCTCGAAATAAGTGCCGGAGCGTTAAGTTTTAAAGGTAATGTGAAATTAAAATTTAACTAGGTTATAGTGAAAAGGGCAACACAGCAATATAGCAAAGCTAGTACGTGGCTGTGCGCCGTTTAGGAGATTATTTACGAACATATTGTGTTCATTAGAATTACTACCGTATACGTTATATATAATTAATTTTATAGCACGTAGAAATATATGAATACATAAAAGTGACGATCCATCTGTACGTAGGCACGACATTTGAATTATAAATTACACACAAGGAGCAAAGTTAGAAATAAACTAAACCCAAATTATAAGTGGATAACGGAATAGACAACAACGTTAATAATACGAGCCGTAAGCGACACCGCAATGAAAACTGACCAAAGCACCAGACATAGACCCCGCAGTTACAGTTCATTAATTAAATATTTTTTTAGTTTAGCAGAAAATAATGTTTAATGATTGACATTCTTTAATTGAAGTAGGCAATAAATTCCACAAAAAAGCACCCTGATATTTCAGTGATCTTTGAGATACAAGAATACGAGTTGATGGAATATAGAAATTTTTTTGGCTAGCTGACCGTGTTCTATGGGAATGGACAGCGTCAGTTCTAGAAAACAACCTTTTTAAATCGCTTGGACAATTACCTTTTAATACATTATACATAAATATTAAAACCTGATATTTGTAGAGCGCTTGGATAGGTAAAATATTCAAAGATGTGTAAATAGGCACAGAGGAGGAAAATCTATCACTAAACGTGATTGCACGCAGTAATTTATTAATTTTAGTGCGGATAGGATTAATTATTGAATGGGCCGCGTTACCCCATACAATTAACCCGTAATTTATAAATGGATGAATTAATGAAAATTAAAAAATAATTCAATCCAAGCAATAATTCTCTCAAGGTAATAGATGTTGCCATTCGCTACTCCATTTTATTTATTTATTTCTTTATTTACCGCAGGCAACATATGGAAAATATTATAATATAATCGCACAATCAGCCCATATCGTCTACCTACGTTATAGCACAATAATTAAATATTAAGTATTCAATTGATTATGTATGTATGTACTTAGTAATACTAATAATTCGCTAAATTAAATTTCGCTAAATTAACAGATTTTCGGAATTGCACATTTCAAAAATTCTAGAACTATGCAACGCGGTGTAACGATATACAGCATTTACAATATAATTACTGGAACATTATTCCATTGTGGTACATTATTTGATTGGAGTTGCATTAGTGTAGGATAAACAACCATATTATATGTTCGCGCTTTCAGACCTTTAGCAGTTTAACCTGCCAATTTTAGGTGTCTTCTAGGTTATAAATCGACTTTAGCCTACAACAAGTATTTAGTGCACAGCACATGAAGTAACATTAGCCGAAGCCAGTCTATGCGCGATCATTCACCCACTGTTAAGGAGACTGGATTCGGGTGCTTTGAAGTGATTGCGGTGCAGACCTACGGTATTATTCGATTGATTGTTACTATATAATCTCTGACAATATTATTCACTTTCGGGGAAATATTAACAGTTCCTTTAGGACGTGGCGCTTTAAGTATAAAAACAGAGTTATGACTTATACTAAACACAACGAGATGGCCAATGAGTTTCGTAAATAGCGCATTCTTTAGGAGATGCTTTATTATCTGTCACACTACTTCACACTACTTCACACTGATCTGCCGACCGTCACTGAATTGGATCATATATAAGGAGGATAGCAACTGACACATGTAGGGATTATGAAATAGCATTTAATTCACACAAAAACCACTATAATGTAAGTCGCAATTGCTACAGGTAACCGGTCCCTCTTAACCTTCAGTAATCAAGAAGATTGGGGTTTTATGATTATTTATCGGTATTCTCCAAATATAACAACATATCCATCAACATATAACAATTAATAACAGACGTAA
>JAUCBJ010005465.1:0-29375 GCA_032718475.1 Nemertoderma westbladi
GGGGGTTGATTGGGGTAGGCAGCGACGCCCGCTCGCCTAAATATAAACTCATTATAATATGGTTAAACTCATATATAGCAGATATGACGGAGTTGATAGAAGATGGTCTTGGTATCGGGGAGCGATATACTCTACTTTTGCAAGCGTTTGTTGATAGCTTAATACGCGGCGACGTTAGTCCAACTGCTGCGGAGGACGATGGTCGTTATATCGAACCGCCAATGTCCCAAGTGCAGCTCTCGCGAGAGTTAGACTATAGAAAATTCGCTGCTCGATATACGCAGCGTAATGGTACGTATATGGGCTTCTTAACTACTGGTCATTCTATCAATTTACACAATACGGACTATGTCGACTATATATCCTGCCCAGCGGAGTCGGAAACATAAACTGAAATTCGAATGCGAAAATTCTATTCGAAATCGGCTCGAAAGAAAAGACATTAAAGAAACAAATAAACGCGGTAACTCCAACATATATTTGGAATTCTTGATAGAAGCATTGTAACAACAAATAAGTATCATCCGCGTTTCCCCTACCAGACGTGCGTCTTTGGTATTATTACGGTAAATGCCCTAGACCTAGCCAATAAACGGAAAGACATAAACATCCACGGAAACGTTGTGTTAAACACAGTTGTGTTCGTTATATTTACTGGAGTTTCGAGCGAAACTTGTTTGACGTATCACCTATGCTCACTCGGCTCTAACGATCCTAGAGTAAACCTACGATCAGAGTCCCGGAATACTCGGTCAAACCTCCTCATTCCTTAGTTGGACCTCAGACCTGTGATCCTGGTGGTGTCGCGGATCCTCGCGGACGGTATTCACTGTTCAAGATCTAGTGCTACCCTAATAATTAATCGGTAACACTCCGACAGTGATTTCTAGCTAGCCGCCCATCTTACCTAGCCGGATTATGACGCAGACACCTAATATCACTATCCAACCGTATGGTCGTCCCGTTTAACGCGATACAACCCTTCATCAAGGTGAAGGAGAGCGTTGTACGAAACGAGTTAAACGCTATTCTATAAAGATCAAAAAGAAACCTGCGTTTGTTCAGATAAACGTAAGTTACAACAGTAAGTCCAATCGATAAACAAATTGGCCTTATCTCAGTTCGATTGGGAAACCTCGAATCTCAAAGAAGATATCAAGCTTAGAAAACCCTATTCTCTGCGAGAGTTTTGGACGAACGTATCCCATGACAAGCGGAGGAAAATCAGCTCGAGGAGAAGCATATCGAAATAGACGAGACACCGACCGTAAACCCAAACCTTTTAATGCAATCATATTGCACCCTTCACCCAGGAGTTATGGCCCTCCTAGTAAAGTGGCTTCCCCCAAAGAGAAAATGACTCTTGCTAGCTTCAAGAAACTGCGTAAACGCCGTCCGCGCAAGAAAGACTAACTGTTTAGAGTATTTTTATATTTTAGAAACTGTGATTTTGTATATTTTATAGACTTAAATCCCATTTTCTGGGAGCGGTGTAAAAGCTTTTGTGGGATAACTGATTCGTTTGCCTTGTTGGCCAGTTCCCCCCCGGTCGCTAGAATACTCTAAAGGGGATCTATAGTTAAAATAGTGCAAGCTACCAACTTATTGGCTGATTTGCTGTACGCAGGTATCTGGGCTCTGTTTAATCAGCCAACCAGCCTAGGAAGGTTGCGTCATAGCCTTGTTTTTGTATCTCCCAATAGAATTTGAGTTAGCCTTGATTTTGACCTATCACAGAGCTACTGAACTGAAATTTTCCTATCTCACTGCTCTTTCTCTGTGTTGAACGGGAGCTTCGTGGAATAAGGGTAGTTGGTATCCTCGTATAGAGCAGTAGTCACGAGTTTTTCAAAGCCACGAAAGAACGGCTTTTTAGTGTTTTGTGCTTTCTGCTTTTTAGCTCAACACTAGTAGGTTTAATTATAAGGACATATATCCTTTAACTCATGGAATCACTGCAATTTCGTAATCACTGGCGGCTGTGAATATCACACGGCTTTTAATAACTGCTGCTAAAAATTACCTGCTCAATCAATACTGTATACTGCTATTTGTTGTCGGTTATTCATTATATTTGTTGATGAATTATTATATTGGAATAACGAGAAATAACCCCGAAAACCCAATATTCTTGATATACCGAAGGTAAGAGAGAAAGGTTATCAATAACGATTGTGACTTATGTTAAAGTGGTTTGAAGTGAATCTAATGTTATTTGATAGACCCTACATGAGTCAGTCTGTGTTCCTTTTATATGTGACTAAAATCAGTGAAGATTGGCAGATTAGTGTGCAGTATTGTGCAGCATTGTGTATGAGTGAGTCTGTTAAAGAAGCAATTCCTAAAGAATGCGCCATATATGTGAATTATAATTAAGCCATATCGTTGTGAGTAGTTTAAGTCATAACTCTGTTTATATAGATAAAGCGCCACGTCCTAAAGGAACTGTTAATATTCCCGAAGGTGAATAATATTGTCAGAGATTATATAATACTGTCAGTCGAATAATACATTAGGCTTACATAGCAATAAAATTAAACCGTCGAACCCAATCTCCCGGGAATATCCAGCGGGTGAATGATCGCGCACAGATTGGTTTCTACTAGTGTAGTGAATCAAATACTTGTCATAGGCTAAAAAGCGATTTAATATCTAGAAGACATCTTAATTTGGCGGATTAAACTGCCAAAGGTCTGAAAGCGCGAACATAAGGTTAGTCAGATAATTACAGACGAGACGCGGGATCAGCTAAAGTTAGTTAGATAATTACAGACGCGACGCGAGATCAGCTAAGGTTAGTCAGATAATTACAGACGAGACGCGGGTTCAGCTAAGGTTAGTCAGATAATTACAGACGAGACGCGAGATCAGCTAAGGTTAGTCAGATAATTACAGGACGAGACGCGGGATCAGCTAAGGTTAGTTAGATAATTACAGACGAGACGCGAGATCAGCTAAGGTTAGTCAGATAATTACAGGACGAGACGCGGGATCAGCTAAGGTTAGTCAGATAATTACAGGACGAGACGCGGGATCAGCTAAGGTTAGTCAGATAATTACAGGACGAGACGCGAGATCAGCTAAGGTTAGTTAGATAATTACAGACGAGACGCGGGATCAGCTAAGGTTAGTTAGATAATTACAGACGCGACGCGAGATCAGCTAAGGTTAGTTAGATAATTACAGACGCGACGCGAGATCAGCTAAGGTTAGTCAGATAATTACAGGACGAGACGCGGGATCAGCTAAGGTTAGGCAGATAATTACAGGACGAGACGCGGGATCAGCTAAGGTTAGGCAGATAATTACAGGACGAGACGCGAGATCAGCTAAGGTTAGTTAGATAATTACAGACGAGACGCGGGATCAGCTAAGGTTAGTTAGATAATTACAGACGCGACGCGAGATCAGCTAAGGTTAGTCAGATAATTACAGACGAGACGCGAGATCAGCTAAGGTTAGTCAGATAATTACAGGACGAGACGCGGGATCAGCTAAGGTTAGGCAGATAATTACAGGACGAGACGCGAGATCAGCTAAGGTTAGTTAGATAATTACAGACGAGACGCGGGATCAGCTAAGGTTAGTTAGATAATTACAGACGCGACGCGAGATCAGCTAAGGTTAGTCAGATAATTACAGACGAGACGCGGGATCAGCTAAAGTTAGTCAAATAATTACAGACGAGACGCGAGATCAGCTAAGGTGAGTTAGATAATTACAGGACGAGACGCGAGATCAGCTAAGGTTAGTTAGATAATTACAGGACGAGACGCGGGATCAGCTAAAGTTAGTCAAATAATTACAGACGAGATGCGAGATCAGCTAAGGTGAGTTAGATAATTACAGGACGAGACGCGAGATCAGCTAAGGTTAGTCAGATAATTACAGACGCGACGCGAGATCAGCTAAGGTTAGTCAGATAATTACAGGACGAGACGCGGGATCAGCTAAGGTTAGTCAGATAATTACAGACGAGACGCGGGATCAGCTAAGGTTAGTCAGATAATTACAGGACGAGACGCGGGATCAGCTAAGGTTAGTCAGATAATTACAGACGAGACGCGGGATCAGCTAAAGTTAGTCAAATAATTACAGACGAGACGCGAGATCAGCTAAGGTGAGTTAGATAATTACAGGACGAGACGCGAGATCAGCTAAGGTTAGTTAGATAATTACAGACGAGACGCGGGATCAGCTAAGGTTAGTTAGATAATTACAGACGCGACGCGAGATCAGCTAAGGTTAGTCAGATAATTACAGGACGAGGCGCGGGATCAGCTAAGGTTAGTCAGATAATTACAGACGCGACGCGAGATCAGCTAAGGTTAGTCAGATAATTACAGGACGAGGCGCGGGATCAGCTAAGGTTAGTCAGATAATTACAGACGCGACGCGAGATCAGCTAAGGTTAGTCAGATAATTACAGGACGAGACGCGGGATCAGCTAAGGTTAGTCAGATAATTACAGGACGAGGCGCGGGATCAGCTAAGGTTAGTCAGATAATTACAGACGAGACGCGGGATCAGCTAAGGTTAGTCAGATAATTACAGACGAGACGCGAGATCAGCTAAGGTTAGTCAGATAATTACAGACGCGACGCGGGATCAGCTAAGGTTAGTCAGATAATTACAGACGAGACGCGGGATCAGCTAAGGTTAGTCAGATAATTACAGACGAGACGCGGGATCAGCTAAGGTTAGTCAGATAATTACAGACGAGACGCGAGATCAGCTAAGGTTAGTTAGATAATTACAGACGAGACGCGGGATCAGCTAAGGTTAGTTAGATAATTACAGACGCGACGCGAGATCAGCTAAGGTTAGTCAGATAATTACAGACGCGACGCGAGATCAGCTAAGGTTAGTTAGATAATTACAGACGCGACGCGAGATCAGCTAAGGTTAGTCAGATAATTACAGACGCGACGCGAGATCAGCTAAGGTTAGTCAGATAATTACAGGACGAGGCGCGGGATCAGCTAAGGTTAGTCGGATAATTACAGACGCGACGCGAGATCAGCTAAGGTTAGTCAGATAATTACAGGACGAGGCGCGGGATCAGCTAAGGTTAGTCAGATAATTACAGACGAGACGCGAGATCAGCTAAGGTTAGTTAGATAATTACAGACGAGACGCGGGATCAGCTAAGGTTAGTTAGATAATTACAGACGCGACGCGAGATCAGCTAAGGTTAGTCAGATAATTACAGACGCGACGCGAGATCAGCTAAGGTTAGTTAGATAATTACAGGACGAGACGCGAGAACAGCTAAGGTTAGTCAGATAATTACAGACGCGTCGCGAGATCAGCTAAGGTTAGTCAGATAATTACAGGACGAGGCGCGGGATCAGCTAAGGTTAGTCAGATAATTACAGACGAGACGCGGGATCAGCTAAGGTTAGTCAGATAATTACAGACGCGACGCGAGATCAGCTAAGGTTAGTCAGATAATTACAGGACGAGGCGCGGGATCAGCTAAGGTTAGTCAGATAATTACAGACGAGACGCGAGATCAGCTAAGGTTAGTTAGATAATTACAGACGAGACGCGGGATCAGCTAAGGTTAGTTAGATAATTACAGACGAGACGCGAGATCAGCTAAGGTTAGTTAGATAATTACAGACGAGACGCGGGATCAGCTAAGGTTAGTTAGATAATTACAGACGAGACGCGGGATCAGCTAAGGTTAGTTAGATAATTACAGACGAGACGCGGGATCAGCTAAGGTTAGTCAGATAATTACAGGACGAGACGCGGGATCAGCTAAGGTTAGGCAGATAATTACAGACGCGACGCGAGATCAGCTAAGGTTAGTCAGATAATTACAGGACGAGGCGCGGGATCAGCTAAGGTTAGTCAGATAATTACAGACGAGACGCGAGATCAGCTAAGGTTAGTTAGATAATTACAGACGAGACGCGGGATCAGCTAAGGTTAGTCAGATAATTACAGACGCGACGCGAGATCAGCTAAGGTTAGTCAGATAATTACAGACGAGACGCGGGATCAGCTAAGGTTAGTCAGATAATTACAGACGCGACGCGAGATCAGCTAAGGTTAGTCAGATAATTACAGGACGAGGCGCGGGATCAGCTAAGGTTAGTCAGATAATTACAGACGAGACGCGAGATCAGCTAAGGTTAGTTAGATAATTACAGACGAGACGCGGGATCAGCTAAGGTTAGTCAGATAATTACAGACGCGACGCGAGATCAGCTAAGGTTAGTCAGATAATTACAGGACGAGGCGCGGGATCAGCTAAGGTTAGTCAGATAATTACAGACGAGACGCGAGATCAGCTAAGGTTAGTTAGATAATTACAGACGAGACGCGAGAACAGCTAAGGTTAGTTAGATAATTACAGGACGAGACGCGGGAT
The DNA here is from genome assembly GCA_032718475.1 of Nemertoderma westbladi. Taxonomy (NCBI): domain Eukaryota; kingdom Metazoa; phylum Xenacoelomorpha; order Nemertodermatida; family Nemertodermatidae; genus Nemertoderma; species Nemertoderma westbladi. The sequence goes on from JAUCBJ010005465.1 coordinate 6,383, forward strand.
CAGCTAAGGTTAGTTAGATAATTACAGACGCGACGCGAGATCAGCTAAGGTTAGTCAGATAATTACAGGACGAGACGCGGGATCAGCTAAGGTTAGTCGGATAATTACAGACGCGACGCGAGATCAGCTAAGGTTAGTCAGATAATTACAGGACGAGGCGCGGGATCAGTTAAGGTTAGTCAGATAATTACAGACGAGACGCGAGATCAGCTAAGGTTAGTTAGATAATTACAGACGAGACGCGGGATCAGCTAAGGTTAGTTAGATAATTACAGACGAGACGCGGGATCAGCTAAGGTTAGTCAGATAATTACAGACGCGACGCGAGATCAGCTAAGGTTAGTTAGATAATTACAGGACGAGACGCGAGAACAGCTAAGGTTAGTCAGATAATTACAGACGCGACGCGAGATCAGCTAAGGTTAGTTAGATAATTACAGGACGAGACGCGAGAACAGCTAAGGTTAGTCAGATAATTACAGACGCGTCGCGAGATTAGCTAAGGTTAGTCAGATAATTACAGGACGAGGCGCGGGATCAGCTAAGGTTAGTCAGATAATTACAGACGAGACGCGGGATCAGCTAAGGTTAGTCAGATAATTACAGGACGAGGCGCGGGATCAGCTAAGGTTAGTCAGATAATTACAGACGAGACGCGGGATCAGCTAAAGTTAGTTAGATAATTACAGACGAGACGCGGGATCAGCTAAGGTTAGTCAGATAATTACAGACGCGACGCGAGATCAGCTAAGGTTAGTTAGATAATTACAGGACGAGACGCGAGAACAGCTAAGGTTAGTCAGATAATTACAGACGCGTCGCGAGATCAGCTAAGGTTAGTCAGATAATTACAGGACGAGGCGCGGGATCAGCTAAGGTTAGTCAGATAATTACAGACGAGACGCGGGATCAGCTAAGGTTAGTCAGATAATTACAGACGCGACGCGAGATCAGCTAAGGTTAGTCAGATAATTACAGGACGAGGCGCGGGATCAGCTAAGGTTAGTCAGATAATTACAGACGAGACGCGAGATCAGCTAAGGTTAGTTAGATAATTACAGACGAGACGCGGGATCAGCTAAGGTTAGTTAGATAATTACAGACGCGACGCGAGATCAGCTAAGGTTAGTCAGATAATTACAGACGCGACGCGAGATCAGCTAAGGTTAGTTAGATAATTACAGACGCGACGCGAGATCAGCTAAGGTTAGTCAGATAATTACAGACGCGACGCGAGATCAGCTAAGGTTAGTTAGATAATTACAGGACGAGACGCGAGAACAGCTAAGGTTAGTCAGATAATTACAGACGCGTCGCGAGATCAGCTAAGGTTAGTCAGATAATTACAGGACGAGCGCGGGATCAGCTAAGGTTAGTCAGATAATTACAGACGAGACGCGGGATCAGCTAAGGTTAGTCAGATAATTACAGACGCGACGCGAGATCAGCTAAGGTTAGTCAGATAATTACAGGACGAGGCGCGGGATCAGCTAAGGTTAGTCAGATAATTACAGACGAGACGCGAGATCAGCTAAGGTTAGTTAGATAATTACAGACGAGACGCGGGATCAGCTAAGGTTAGTTAGATAATTACAGACGCGACGCGAGATCAGCTAAGGTTAGTCAGATAATTACAGACGCGACGCGAGATCAGCTAAGGTTAGTTAGATAATTACAGGACGAGACGCGAGAACAGCTAAGGTTAGTCAGATAATTACAGACGCGTCGCGAGATCAGCTAAGGTTAGTCAGATAATTACAGACGCGTCGCGAGATCAGCTAAGGTTAGTCAGATAATTACAGGACGAGACGCGAGAACAGCTAAGGTTAGTTAGATAATTACAGACGAGACGCGGGATCAGCTAAGGTTAGTTAGATAATTACAGACGCGACGCGAGATCAGCTAAGGTTAGTCAGATAATTACAGACGCGTCGCGAGATCAGCTAAGGTTAGTCAGATAATTACAGGACGAGACGCGAGAACAGCTAAGGTTAGTTAGATAATTACAGACGAGACGCGGGATCAGCTAAGGTTAGTCAGATAATTACAGGACGAGACGCGGGATCAGCTAAAGTTAGTCAGATAATTACAGGACGAGACGCGGGATCAGCTAAGGTTAGTCAGATAATTACAGGACGAGACGCGGGATCAGCTAAGGTTAGTCAGATAATTACAGGACGAGGCGCGGGATCAGCTAAGGTTAGTTAGATAATTACAGACGAGACGCGGGATCAGCTAAGGTTAGTTAGATAATTACAGACGAGACGCGGGATCAGCTAAGGTTAGTTAGATAATTACAGACGCGACGCGAGATCAGCTAAGGTTAGTCAGATAATTACAGGACGAGACGCGGGATCAGCTAAGGTTAGTCAGATAATTACAGGACGAGGCGCGGGATCAGCTAAGGTTAGTTAGATAATTACAGACGAGACGCGGGATCAGCTAAGGTTAGTTAGATAATTACAGACGCGACGCGAGATCAGCTAAGGTTAGTCAGATAATTACAGGACGAGACGCGGGATCAGCTAAGGTTAGTCAGATAATTACAGACGAGGCGCGGGATCAGCTAAGGTTAGTCAGATAATTACAGACGAGACGCGAGATCAGCTAAGGTTAGTTAGATAATTACAGACGAGACGCGGGATCAGCTAAGGTTAGTTAGATAATTACAGACGCGACGCGAGATCAGCTAAGGTTAGTCAGATAATTACAGACGCGACGCGAGATCAGCTAAGGTTAGTTAGATAATTACAGACGCGACGCGAGATCAGCTAAGGTTAGTTAGATAATTACAGACGCGACGCGAGATCAGCTAAGGTTAGTCAGATAATTACAGGACGAGGCGCGGGTTCAGCTAAGGTTAGTCAGATAATTACAGACGCGACGCGAGATCAGCTAAGGTTAGTCAGATAATTACAGGACGAGGCGCGGGATCAGCTAAGGTTAGTCAGATAATTACAGACGAGACGCGAGATCAGCTAAGGTTAGTTAGATAATTACAGACGAGACGCGGGATCAGCTAAGGTTAGTTAGATAATTACAGACGAGACGCGGGATCAGCTAAGGTTAGTCAGATAATTACAGACGCGTCGCGAGATCAGCTAAGGTTAGTTAGATAATTACAGACGCGACGCGAGATCAGCTAAGGTTAGTTAGATAATTACAGACGCGACGCGAGATCAGCTAAGGTTAGTCAGATAATTACAGACGCGTCGCGAGATCAGCTAAGGTTAGTCAGATAATTACAGGACGAGACGCGAGAACAGCTAAGGTTAGTTAGATAATTACAGACGAGACGCGGGATCAGCTAAGGTTAGTCAGATAATTACAGGACGAGACGCGGGATCAGCTAAAGTTAGTCAGATAATTACAGGACGAGACGCGGGATCAGCTAAGGTTAGTCAGATAATTACAGACGAGACGCGGGATCAGCTAAGGTTAGTCAGATAATTACAGGACGAGGCGCGGGATCAGCTAAGGTTAGTTAGATAATTACAGACGAGACGCGGGATCAGCTAAGGTTAGTTAGATAATTACAGACGCGACGCGAGATCAGCTAAGGTTAGTCAGATAATTACAGGACGAGACGCGGGATCAGCTAAGGTTAGTCAGATAATTACAGACGAGACGCGGGATCAGCTAAGGTTAGTTAGATAATTACAGACGCGACGCGAGATCAGCTAAGGTTAGTCAGATAATTACAGACGCGACGCGAGATCAGCTAAGGTTAGTCAGATAATTACAGGACGAGACGCGGGATCAGCTAAGGTTAGTCAGATAATTACAAACGAGACGCGGGATCAGCTAAAGTTAGTCAGATAATTACAGACGAGACGCGGGATCAGCTAAGGTTAGTCAGATAATTACAGGTCGAGACGCGGGATCAGCTAAGGTTAGTCAGATAATTACAGGACGAGACGCGGGATCAGCTAAGGTTAGTCAGATAATTACAGACGAGACGCGGGATCAGCTAAGGTTAGTCAGATAATTACAGGTCGAGACGCGGGATCAGCTAAGGTTAGTCAGATAATTACAGGACGAGACGCGGGATCAGCTAAAGTTAGTCAGATAATTACAGGACGAGACGCGAGAACAGCTAAGGTTAGTCAGATAATTACAGACGCGACGCGAGATCAGCTACGGTTAGTCAGATAATTACAGGACGAGACGCGGGATCAGCTAAGGTTAGTCAGATAATTACAGACGAGACGCGAGATCAGCTAAGGTTAGTTAGATAATTACAGGACGAGACGCGGGATCAGCTAAGGTTAGTTAGATAATTACAGGACGAGACGCGGGATCAGCTAAAGTTAGTCAGATAATTACAGGACGAGACGCGGGATCAGCTAAGGTTAGTCAGATAATTACAGGTCGAGACGCGGGATCAGCTAAGGTTAGTCAGATAATTACAGGTCGAGACGCGTTGTTATGTTTTTGGGGCGCGCCTTTGTGTAGGAGATACGTTTGCGAAGTGCGATTCTTTATCCAATTTTATTTGTCTTGAAGTTGAACGTTATTGATTAAACATTATTTTGATTAGGTTCATTCGTATATTATCAGTCATTTGGCGGATAATATGGTCTCTAGTTGGTCATGGCAATCTCGTATCGATTCAAAGAAACGTGAACTCATAGATAACCTCGGGGATGTTTTCACTTCAGTTACACATGAGCATAGAATAGATAGAGGGGACTTACCTGACGTTTATGAGATGCAGGTATAAGATATATAGTTCTAGAACTACAACCACTATTATACTTTATGCTCATTCCTTGTTAATTACAAAATACAGGAGTGGCGTTCACGCGGTATTTTCAAAATTCAAATCAAGGTGCGCAATATTTTCATGCATTAGGTACAATAAGGTGTAATAGTAGGCTTCCTATTAATTAACCACATGATTAACCACAAGCACAATGCGCGCGCATGGGCTGCGATTCCTAATCAGCTGTTATTTGCGCCAATTTCTCCAGAATGGCCTAATATAATAATTGTAGTAGGTCATGGTCCAATCATGGTCCAACCAGAGTAAAGTGTGTTACTTGTTGGATATTTAATTTTCGAGGATATGCCTAAAGATGGGCTTCGCGCTTCGCCATTCTTTTTCCACTTGAGGCAATTTACTATTTTTGTAATTTCTTGGAGAAAATCCCTAAATACATAATGCCTCAATTAATTATTATAAGTTCCCTATACGATTGTAGCCATATCTTCAGCCGTCTCATGGTTGCGATATGACATGACTGACATGAGTAATATAAATAAACATACTCAATAGCAAGCCGTCAAATTTATTCTTTGCACCAATATCCAATTAAATTAGTATTGAACTAGAACAAAAGTAAGAAAGGTATAGCAAATTACGGACAAATTGATTTGAGATTTTATAAAATAATTTATAAATCAATTAATTAATAGTAATGTATATAAAATTAATAAATAATAATGTAATACATTTTTGCTAAAAAAATTGTAAAATAATAAATATTTACATACTTGTGTGTAAAGTAGCACTTTACAGTGTGATGATCCGAGGATGTAGGACAATTCGGTCCCGGACAAATCGGTCCCGGAAAATTCGGTCCGGACAATTCGGTCCCGGACAATTCGGTTCCGGACAATTCGGTCCCGGACAATTCGGTCCCGGACAATTCGGTCCCAAAACACTAAATAAATGGGACCGAATTGTCCGGGACCGAATTATCCGGGACCGAATTGTCCGGGACCGAATTGTCCGGGACCGAATTGTCCGGACCGAATTGTCCGGGACCGAATTGTCCGGTTCCTGATAGCAGCTTTTTAGTGCTTTTTTGATATTGGTGAATGTTCTAGAACATTAGAAGAGATATTTTTTTTATGGTAGCTATTGTTATTTACTAGCTAGAATTTTTTGAAATTTTAAAAATACTATAATTTTTTTTATTTTTGTTATTGGTAAGTGTTCGAGAACATTATTATATATTATTTATTAAGGTGTAGCTAGTGTTTTTTTTACTAGCTAGCATTTCACTGAAATTATAAAAAATCTTGTGAAAACTAGCTATAAATAATTCACAAGCTCCATAAAAACACCATAATAGCTAACATAACTAATAATGTTATAAAAAAAAAGTAAATTTTTTTTTATTTTCTAAAAAATACTAGCTAATAAAAAAAAACACTAGCCACCATATAATAATATCTATTAAGGTTCTAGAACATTCACCATTATATAGTACAGTAGTACCAATTAAATTTGGTCCCGGACAATTCGATCCCGGACAATTCGGTCCCGGACAATTCGGTCCGGGACAATTCGGTCCCGGACAATTTGGTCCCGGACAATTCGGTCCCGGACAATTCCGTCCCATTAATATGCATGTTTTGGGACCGAATTGTCCTAGTCAGTATCCGGACATTCGGTCCCGGACAATTCGGTCCCGGACAATTCGGTCCCGGACAATTCGGTCCCGGACAATTCGGTCCCAAAACACAAAATTAATGGGACCGAATTGTCCGGGACCGAATTGTCCTGCTTCCATGATACGAGTGGCTTAGTTACACGAACGAACGTTAGTGAGTGAGTGAAAATAAAGCCACGAGGATCAGAACACTGTAAAGTACTTTGCAACAAGTTGAAATAATTGTGTATATATTATGAGTGATAGAAACTGCACAAATTAAATTAGTTACTGTATAAATAAATGTAAAAGTGACATGAATTATGTTATAAATAAATTAGCTTATATTTATGGTGACGTTTGGAGCCATGTTAATAATATAGCTACTCGGTTATTAATAGCCATACCCCGCCTACTGGTAGGTATTGCAGTAGGCCTATCTGGCTGTCAGGCAAATACCACCATTTGTTTACGTGGTACAAAAATTATCTCCGTGTTGTAATGTCCGCTAAAGGGACATTACTTAATACTGAATAACATCAAACAAATTCTAAATGTATAGGCCAATACAATGCTGTAATGTTCTCAAAAGTTGCAAAGTGCTAAATAACAACTCGCTGTTAATACTAACGGCGTTGAGTAATGTTACAATTTTAAAATAAATATTTTTGTCATCGTTTGGCGCTAAAAATAGACGATTCCCCAATCCCGCTCTACTACCCCCCCCCCCCCCTCCCCCCCACACACACACACATACACAAGCACACCACCCCTATGGGGGTGGAGGCGAAATTTTCACCCGGTTTCGGTTTGAAAGTTCGCAATCCCCACCACACGCCCCCCCCCCCCCCCCCCCCCCCCAATTTAAAGTGATATTTCAAAAATCTAACAGTGGTGAGGAGATGACAAATATATGCGGTTTTTAAACAGAAAAATTTCAAAACCATGTTGATTCAGCACATTTTAATCTCAACATGTTGAAGCAATTTCTAACGATTTTACAGTTCATAATGATAGCAACCCATTATGGTATTATATTATAGTAGGATTGTAATTTCTTACGTACCACCCCGTAATTCCTATGCCCCTCAGCAGCTTAGAGAGAGACTACCAACGCGTTCGACCCATCCTATGTCTACCTCCGGTCACATCCACCACCGACCCATCCTATGTCTACCTCCGGTCACATCCACCATCGACCCATCCTATGTCTACCTCCGGTCCCATCCACCATTGACCCATCCTATGTCTACCTCCGGTCACATCCATCACTTACTTTTAACTTAGACTTTACTTATTCATTGCAGAATCTACTGCGTAAAATCGACTTCTCCTCTCTAAATAAACTGGATAAATTTAAGTTGAATAAAGTTGACCAAATGTTATCCAATGAGATTGGCTACTTGATGAGTAGAATTCACCAGGAAGAACAGGACCCCAATGTGAGTTCCTTAGAATAGGACCCCAATGTGAGTTCCTTAGAACAGGACCCTAATGTGAGTTCCTTAGAACAGGACCCCAATGTGAGTTCCTTAGAACAGGACCCCAATGTGAGTTCCTTAGAACAGGACCCCAATGTGAGTTCCTTAGAACAGGACCCCAATGTGAGTTCCTTAGAATAGGACCCCAATGTGAGTTCCTTAGAACAGGACCCCAATGTGAGTTCCTTAGAACAGGACCCGAATGTGAGTTCCTTAGAACAGGACCCGAATGTGAGTTCCTTAGAACAGGACCCCAATGTGAGTTCCTTAGAACAGGACCCCAATGTGAGTTCCTTAGAAAAGGACCCCAATGTGAGTTCCTTAGAACAGGACCCCAATGTGAGTTCCTTAGAACAGGACCCCAATGTGAGTTCCTTAGAACAGTACCCCAATGTGAGTTCCTTAGAACAGGACCCCAAAGTGAGTTCCTTAGAACAGGACCCCAATGTGAGTTCCTTAGAACAGGACCCCAATGTGAGTTCCTTAGAACAGGACCCCAATGTGAGTTCCTTAGAACAGGACCCCAATGTGAGTTCCTTAGAACAGGACCCTAATGTGAGTTCCTTAGAACAGGACCCCAATGTGAGTTCCTTAGAACAGGACCCCAATTTGAGTTCCTTAGAACGGGACCCTAATGTGAGTTCCTTAGAACAGGACCCCAATGTGAGTTCCTTAGAACAGGACCCCAATGTGAGTTCCTTAGAACAGGACCCTAATGTGAGTTCCTTAGAACAGGACCCTAATGTGAGTTCCTTAGAACAGGACCCCAATGTGAGTTCCTTAGAACAGGACCCCAATGTGAGTTACTTAGAACAGGACCCTAAAGTGAGTTCCTTAGAACAGGACCCCAATGTGAGTTCCTTAGAACAGGACCCCAATGTGAGTTACTTAGAACAGGACCCTAAAGTGAGTTCCTTAGAACAGGACCCCAAAGTGAGTTCCTTAGAACAGGACCCCAATGTGAGTTCCTTAGAACAGGACCCCAAAGTGAGTTCCTTAGAACAGGACCCCAATGTGAGTTCCTTAGAACAGGACCCCAAAGTGAGTTCCTTAGAACAGGACCCCAATGTGAGTTCCTTAGAACAGGACCCCGATGTGAGTTCCTTAGAACAGGACCCCAACGTGAGTTCCTTAGAACAGGACCCCAATGTGAGTTCCTTAGAAAAGGACCCCAATGTGAGTTCCTTAGAACAGGACCCCAACGTGAGTTCCTTAGAACAGGAGCCCAATGCGAGTTCGTTAGAACAGGACCCCAATGTGAGTTCCTTAGAACAGGACCCCAATGTGAGTTCCTTAGAACAGGACCCCAAAGTGAGTCCTTAGAACAGGACCCCAATGTGAGTTCCTTAGAACAGGACCCCAATGTGAGTTCCTTATAACAGGACCCCAATGTGAGTTCCTTAGAATTGGACCCTAATGTGAGTTCCTTAGAATAGGACCCTAATGTGAGTTCCTTAGAACAGGACCCCAATGTGAGTTCCTTAGAACAGGACCCCAATGTGAGTTCCTTAGAACAGGACCCCAATGTGAGTTCCTTAGAACAGGACCCCAATGTGAGTTCCTTAGAACAGGACCCCAATGTGAGTTCCTTAGAACAGGACCCCAATGTGAGTTCCTTAGAACAGGACCCCAATGTGAGTTCCTTGGAACAGGACCCCAATGTGAGTTCCTTAGAACAGGACCCCAATGTGAGTTCCTTAGAACAGGACCCCAAAGTGAGTTCCTTAGAACAGGACCCCAAAGTGAGTTCCTTAGAACAGGACCCCAAAGTGAGTTCCTTAGAACAGGACCCCAATGTGAGTTCCTTAGAACAGGACCCAAAGTGAGTTCCTTAGAACAGGACCCCAAAGTGAGTTCCTTAGAACAGGACCCCAATGTGAGTTCCTTAGAATAGGACCCCAAAGTGAGTTCCTTAGAACAGGACCCCAAAGTGAGTTCCTTACAACAGGACCCCAAAGTGAGTTCCTTAGAACAGGACCCCAATGTGAGTTCCTTAGAACAGGACCCCAATGTGAGTTCCTTAGAATAGGACCCCAATGTGAGTTCCTTAGAATAGGACCCTAATGTGAGTTCCTTAGAATAGGACCCTAATGTGAGTTCCTTAGAACAGGACCCCAATGTGAGTTCCTTAGAACAGGACCCCAAAGTGAGTTCCTTAGAACAGGACCCCAAAGTGAGTTCCTTAGAACAGGACCACAATGTGAGTTCCTTAGAACAGGACCCCAATGTGAGTTCCTTAGAACAGGACCCCAAAGTGAGTTCCTTAGAACTGGACCCCAACGTGAGTTCCTTAGAACAGGACCCCAATGTGAGTTCCTTAGAACAGGACCCCAAAGTGAGTTCCTTAGAACAGGACCACAATGTGAGTTCCTTAGAACAGGACCCCAATGTGAGTTCCTTAGAACAGGACCCCAATGTGAGTTCCTTAGAACAGGACCCTAATGTGAGTTCCTTAGAACAGGACCCTAATGTGAGTTCCTTAGAACAGGACCCCAATGTGAGTTCCTTAGAACAGGACCCCAATGTGAGTTACTTAGAACAGGACCCTAAAGTGAGTTCCTTAGAACAGGACCCCAATGTGAGTTCCTTAGAACAGGACCCCAATGTGAGTTACTTAGAACAGGACCCTAAAGTGAGTTCCTTAGAACAGGACCACAATGTGAGTTCCTTAGAACAGGACCCCAATGTGAGTTCCTTAGAACAGGACCACAATGTGAGTTCCTTAGAACAGGACCACAATGTGAGTTCCTTAGAACAGGACCACAATGTGAGTTCCTTAGAACAGGACCCCAATGTGAGTTCCTTAGAACAGGACCCCAATGTGAGTTCCTTAGAACAGGACCCCAAAGTGAGTTCCTTAGAACTGGACCCCAACGTGAGTTCCTTAGAACAGGACCCCAATGTGAGTTCCTTAGAACAGGACCCCAAAGTGAGTTCCTTAGAACAGGACCCCAACGTGAGTTCCTTAGAACAGGACCCCAATGTGAGTTCCTTAGAACAGGACCCCAAAGTGAGTTCCTTAGAACAGGACCACAATGTGAGTTCCTTAGAACAGGACCCCAATGTGAGTTCCTTAGAACAGGACCCCAAAGTGAGTTCCTTAGAACAGGACCCCAATGTGAGTTCCTTAGAACAGGACCCCAATGTGAGTTCCTTAGAACAGGACCCCAATGTGAGTTCCTTAGAACAGGACCCCAATGTGAGTTCCTTAGAACAGGACCCCAAAGTAAGTTCCTTAGAACAGGACCCCAATGTGAGTTCCTTAGAACAGGACCCCAAAGTGAGTTCCTTAGAACAGGACCCCAATGTGAGTTCCTTAGAACAGGACCCCAAAGTGAGTTCCTTAGAACAGGACCCCAATGTGAGTTCCTTAGAACAGGACCCCAAAGTAAGTTCCTTAGAACAGGACCCCAATGTGAGTTCCTTAGAACAGGACCCCAATGTGAGTTCCTTAGAACAGGACCACAATGTGAGTTCCTTAGAACAGGACCCCAAAGTAAGTTCCTTAGAACAGGACCCCAATGTGAGTTCCTTAGAACAGGACCCCAATGTGAGTTCCTTAGAACAGGATTCAGGACTCGATTCAGGGCACCTTGTTACCCCTTAATCAATATATTGTTTCTTATTCTTACCCACAATTTTTTGGCGCACCAACCCTATTTCGGATCTCTGTGCTCAATTTGGTGTGTAATCATATCAAAGATTGCGGTCCCCGGGTAAGATTTATTAAAGTGAGACATTTATCCCATGTTTATGTGCCATTTGTGCCATATTTCAATTGAAATCATCGTATTGTCACTTTTCTACGCAATATCACTCTATTTTAGAAATTAATTTCGCAAGTATTTAATTTTATTGATTTATGACCACTTTTAGATATTTTATTTACATGAGATGATGACATTACGCCTACGTGTCCCCTTAATATATTATCATCACTATATTATTATTTACTATATTACTCATTACTTGAGTATCGTTTTGTTTTTGGTTAGAAAAGCCCACCGCTGTAACCTGATCCCCTCCCTCCCTTAATTGGTTATTAACAAAATTAAATGGTACCAAATTAAATTTAGAAAGGGAAAGTTTCTATATCAATAGAGTAAACATTCAGTTACCAGTGGCTTTAGTTGACCTTTAGTCCAAATTGGTGGTGGCTTTTTCCCTTTTAACATCCGGTTGCAAACATCCAATAATGGTCTGTTTAGCACTCCTGTTTTCCATACCTTTCCAGGTATTTCATCTAATCCATTCGCTTTACGATTGGACATGCTTTTAATGCTTCTTTGGAGTTCGGCGGGTGTGAAGTCCCCTGTTTCTATAGGTAGTGTCTTGTCATATATTTCCCTTGTAGGGCTGACCTCGATGTTTGGTGGCTACCCAAGCAAGTTGCTGAAGTGATTTTTCCACTTCCCAACACGTTCTTCAGGACTATCAACTTTGAGGCGCCCCTTTGCACAACTTTTCCGACCAGATACCTCATTTACAGTATGTTGCTGTATGTGAGCAGTTGTAATTGCTTCAGTTTTATCCTGTATGTACTTCTCTTGGCTGATGTTGTAGGCTAATTTAAGATCTTCCTTAGCTTTCTCAACCATATTGATGTTTTATGTTGTTGGTTGTTCGATTTTTACTTTGTAGGCTATCTTAAGATCTTCTCTTTTACAAGTAACCTCAGAGTCTTGCCATGGCACATAATGTTTTCGTTGGGGTTTCTGGGGAATATGCCTCTTAGCTGATTCATTGTGGGCTGTTATTACAATTCTGGTATATTGAATCGGTGGACTGGTCTTCATCCATTGACTGAAGTACTTCAAAGCGGTTTTGAACTTCTACTGTATAAGCATCCTTTACAGCATTGTCAGTTCTGAGTTTCTCCCAGTCATAGTTGATTTGCTTGCTTGTCCTGGGTTTGCTGGCTCTCAAACTGAGTCTGATCTCTGCAGTCACAATTCTGTGGTCCGAACCAATTAGGTTGAACGAGCTGTGTGCCTCGCAGTTACAGTAATCATGCTGTTTCTCCACTTTTTGTTTATAAAGATGTAATCCAGCTGTGTTTTGGTCCCGTTAGGGTATTGAAAGGTCAATAGCTTCCTTCCCCTTGCTCTTTTCGAATGTGGTGTTTGTTGGTATCAATTCACATTCTTCCATTATGTCTAAGAGTAAGCACCCATTTATGTTCGAACTGGTGTTATAGGTGTAACCCTTGATGTCTTCTGGGCCAATTTGAGCATTCTGGTCACCAGCAATGACTTTGACATTGTGTTTCGGAATTTCCTTTATAAGTCCATTCAGATCTTCATACAATTTTGGGGGTGGATATAAATATCGATTTGGGGAATGCTCAGTTCTGCTGTTCTGCTGCACTGAGCTGCATATTACCTACAGTACATTATTAATGCCGGAGTGGCTGTCTGGTGGGAACCAAACAGACCACAACTGACACACTGGTATGGGGTGGGTCAATAATGACAAATAGTTGTTGTCGTCGTTGTCTTCATCTGCATTAATATTTTGACATGCTAATAACTTTGTCGGATTTAAAGCTGTCGAGTTGAAAATTAATTTTTAGGCATCAATAAGACCAAAAGTTGATATTTTTAGAGACTTTCAGACACCATCACTTCAACCATCCGCTCGAGGGCGACATGTCTCAAAGTGAAATCCTTGACTCATTCCGTTATTTATGATCCGATCAAGCTGGAATTGTCAGATATTTGCTAGAACACATTTTGTGTCTTTGTGGGTTCGGTAATCGATCTGCAGATTTCCAGTCTACCACTAGAGGGCGAAATGAATGAAAGTGATAACCTTCTCTCATTTCGTAATTTGTTATCCATTCAGGCCAAAACTTGGTAGATATACATTCTATACCTCAGACTGAGTTTTTGTGAGGGCTTAAACTGACTGCAGTTACCCAGTCTGCCTCTTTGGTGATAAAGTGATTAGGGGACATCTGTTTAGATTTTTGGCTTAAATGCAAGGAAAACTAATAATATATTTCAACTACTACTACTGTGGGATTTTATTATTAGTTTTAAGTACGTCTAGTAGGCCAACCCAAACGAAGATTTACTTAACGGCCAGTTTATTGAAGCTCAATTAATGTGCAGTCCTGGTCATGTCCTCTAGATCTGAGGGTTGCTCGCTGCCGACATTTATTGATACCTATAACTGGTACAGCCTCCACAATACATAAAAAACCACCACTCTAACGATTCATTTTGCGCCGTTTTATTTAATGTTGCCTACGCCCTTTCCAATATTTTCCGACGCCTCTGATTATACCGGTTGCTTGAGTACTGGTGGTGAGGTGGGACTTGTTGGACCGGTTCGGAATAAGGGAGCTGGAAGTATGTATAGGGAGTGGAGAGACGGGGGATTTTGATAAGTTAATTACGTTTAGATCAATTAAAAACACTTTTCTTAAAGTAAATCACTTGAACTAATTAAAAACTATAATGGAATGGGGTATGGGGATTGCAGCTGTATAATTTTTTTAAGTATAATTATTTCAAACTTATACTAGAAAACAATTAATTTCCATTCTAGGGCAAGCAAAAAAATGCTGTTTTTTACCTTAATCAACTTAATTAATTGCTTTTATCTTAGCCTCTCGAAGGCCACACACAAATACAACTTGGAAAATTCATAAACTTTTGCCAAACAACATGTCTACCAAGTTTGGGTAGATTTCATCGAGGATTGGCCGAGTTATTAACGTTCAAAATTGCACACTACAGAACGACAGGTTCATTAATGGTACCCTACGCTAAGGCTCACCTTCCTTCGTGGCTCGCCCCACAGCACAGGGTGGTCCCTCTCCACATTAGCTTATGTTAATTTTTGTTCCACAAAATTTCGTAGACATAATGTTTCACTGCTGCCAGAATTCTTGATATGATTACACCAAATATTGATATGACTTGGCTATACACGAATATCTGTAGTACCTGTCCTTGAGAGGAGGTAGGTAGGGGGGGGGGGGGGGGGGGGGGGGCATACATGCCCTGTTCCCTGTACTGTACACACTGCATAGTGCATATACTGTATGTAATAATTTATGGCCCTGTGAATTTAGATTCACAAAGAAATTACTGGAGGGATATTCGGGAATACATTCAACGATGTTCACGACCGCAGTACGATGGATTCTCATACGGTTGAAGAAGAAAGACGGGCTGCAAAGAATATTAGTTGACGAGTTTCTAGATGATGGATATAACTTTGAACAAGCCGAAGCGAAGTGTGCTAACTGAATTAACACATTCAATCAGTGGACTGTTGTTTTTAGATATTTCATTTATATTATTTTGAGGCTGAATATTTTACTTTGCTTCTTGAATTCATCAACATGATTTGTAATTTGCCATCTTATAATTTATTAGTAACTAAATAACAACGAAAATAATATTAAAAAAATTAATAACGGAAATTTATAAGCTCTGCACATCCATCAGTAAAGGTAAAATCCCTGTTAAAAACAAAATAAAGAAATCATTGTAAGATCTCATAATCGGAGGTTTGTCATGAGTTACTTAATCTGTTCCATAGCGAAGCGGAAATTTGGGACAATATTATTGGGTAACTCATAACTCATCAGTCATTATTAAGATGACTGAATTTTATATATGACTGAGCTACCCTACATAGATAATTTAGTACATATTTTTAAAACATTTGGGTAGACTTCACCAAATGGTTGCGCTCTTAAAGGGGGTCTTAAACATAGCAAAAGAGAAAATTGCCATAGCAACACCTTTTATAGTAGATATGATGAGTTAAAATTTATGAAAGATTAGTATGTTGGATATGAAGAATTTAATGGTATATTTAGCAACGGGCTTTAAACGGGTGTAATGCATTTGCAGTGGTCGTAGCGTCATGGGATTAGAGTCTACCACTAATATATCAAGTCGAAGGAACAATATGCATTACTTGCTTGCTTGCAGTTGCCATGGCAACGGGTAACTTTGGCTAGACACGGGGTATATATTAACCGTAGCGTCATTAAATCAACCTCCACCCCCACTATTTCGAGTATACGGAAAAATATGTAATATGTTTCAGTTTCTAGATGCCATGGCAACATGTCAGCATTGTTAACAAAGTGTATTTCATATCACTTAGCTGTTTTGAATACATAAAAGAGCGCATTTTGAAAGATAAGTGAGGTTTACATGATATATATATATTATCAAGGATGTTATTACGTTACGTTACGGTATCTTTTCAGGAATACCGTAGCTCAATATTTTTCCGTAACGTAAACCGTAACGTAATAGCTTTTTCAATACCGTAACGTAATATTACTGTATATTTTTACCGTAATAAAGTAACGTAATAGAGTAATATTTGTGTTAGCTACCAAGAAATCATTTTGGACAAAAAATTAAATCTTTCGAGAAAAAACTTTAACTTTCACTTGCACGTTCTATACTAATTCAATATAAAGTTAATTTCTTTAATAGGTTTTGTTTGTCTGTACACGGTATCCTTATAGCCAGCTTCCTGGCTTCTCCGGTTATTTATGATAAAGTTTTAATTAATAATTAATTAATAGTTAAATTAAGTTTTAATTAAACATTAAGTTTTAATTAATGTTAGGCTAACTAGGGCTACTGACTGAACTATTTATACTGAGTCCCTGATCTATCCTAGCTGTAGCCTATAACAACGCAGTATGCTGTAATGGTATAGATCATCGATTTACAGGACAGCTTAGCAGGGTGTGCGGACATTCCCCCCCCCCCCAGACACTTCCCCCCGGACAGCTCCCCCCCCCCGTTCAAGTAGGACACTCCCCCCCCCCCCCACCCTCGACAGCTCTGAACTTCGCACATTCTTATTTTTCATTTTGTAAGGTAAACGGACCGCTTGTATCCAGACAAGTTGTATCCAATTTTCCTTTCTTAGCTCAGAAAGTGATCTTTTGCATCCCGATTTTACATTTTGTATCCAAGTTTTATTTATGGATTTTATCAATGCAATTACATTGTATTGTTTGCTAATCTTTAAACAATTAATTAGATGACCTATAAATTCCATCCCCCGAATGATATACTGTTTTTATTAACTATAGAATTATAATAATTAATTGTTTTAATTATAGGTATTATTTTTTAATAGTCTTCTTCAAATTGTAGCAGATGGGGATGACATATTATCAGATGATACCTCTCCAAGGGAAAATCGACATGCGTCGACCTGTATTCTGTGTTCAGCATTACATATTGATAAATTAATTAAATTTCCTGGTTACTTGCAATATTTTTAATAGGATTTTGTTGAATTATATAATATTGTAGTAATTTATATATTAATTTGGTTAACATTCAATACAGCTCCTACTTTAGGCTTAGTCAATTTATTATCTGATGATACAAACATGAATTAATTATTTCAAAATGGTCTTAATGATGGGGTGATGATAACTCCACCTACTGGCTCCAGAAGTCGAGGAAATCCTGCCAAGTACAGTACCTAACTGATCTAGACTTTGCTGATGACTTAGGAGTACTCTCAGAATCACTAGAGGGAGCCCAACGGCTCCTCAGCTCATTAGAACATGCTGCTTCTAGTGTTGGTCTTTTTATTAACTCCAGAAAGACCAACATTTTGACAGTTAACTTTGAAAGTCATCAGCAAGTCTCTGATCGGATGAGCATAAGCTCAAAGGATGGTATGCTTGAGCATGTGGACGATTTCTGTTACCTGGGATCAAGGATCCGGAAGTCAGGTGAGGGAGGACCTTCGAATACGTAAGGGAAAGGCATGGGCAGCCTTGAATAGGCTTTCCAGGATTTGGAAGTCACCGAGAATTAATCGGAAACTTAAGGTCCGGTTATTTAGAGCAGCAGTAGTTCCAGTACTCCTCTATGGGAGTCCATGCCGGGCTCTAACTGCTGAAGACACCAAATCTCTGGATGGCACAACGCCGGGTTCATTGTGTCAAGTACAATGCACACATCTCCAACCAGACACTATATAACATTGGAGATGTCTCATTTGTTCCCCCAAGCTTGACACTAGAACAAAATCGCCTCCGCTTTGCAGGACATTGCTTTCGCCGTGAGGACCAGCCAGTGCATAATCTTGTACTTTGGCAGCCTCATGGAGTGACAGCTCATGACTTTCTTGAGACGCATCTTAAAGGTGGCCTTGAAGATGCGGATGATCTAGCAAATGTCGTGGGTGATAGGAGAGTTGTGGCGGCGCAATTTTGTAGAAAAGCCGGCACAGCATTCTTAAAAATGCAGATGCACTGCAGCATGCCGATCCTAGTAGTAGTAGTAGAGCGCTCTGGGGCTAGTCAGCCAAAGCTAAGTCCTCAGCGGGTGCAACTTAACTTCCCAACACCACGAACCCGAAGGAAACGTGGTAAGGGAACAAAGAAGTCCAATACCGAAGAGCAGAGCATAGTTTAGCTGCCGAGGCGACCATCTACTAAGGCTGGTTTGTGACTGACTTTTCCATCCAAGTGTGGCCCCTTTTAAACCCGGTGTGGGGTCAATGTGAAGGTGACCTCTAATTATCACCTAATTATAGTTTGTCTTTCCTGTGCAGTGGTTTGCGTTGAACACATGTAAAAATATGATTAATATATGGTTGTTAAACTGACCAATATCCGATTAGGCCTACTGTTCATAGAGTTTTTATTAGTTACCAAATATTCCCTTCTTAGGACTGGTGAGGTTAATACGGCAAGAAAGGGGGAAAGGGAATAATTGCGTAGTGATTATTGCATTTCTAAATCGGAATCATGAAGGAGTGTATTTGTAAATGTTTGCCTACGGAAGCGCGAAAAATCGATTACATTTACAGATATTACATTTGTCATCACTTTATGTCCTTTAACGTTCTTAAATAAATGAAATTACATTGTGTTAAGAATTCCAATTACGACAGTAATCAGTGCACATCATCGTTAGGCCTACAAGAACAAGAACAAGAACAGTGCGCATGCCAGCCGCTAGGGGGCTACATGTGGAAAAATTAAGTGGGAGTGGAGGTTGATTTAATGACACTACGGCTAATATATAGCCCGTTTCTAGCCAAAGTTACCCGTTGCCATGGCAACTGCAAGCAAGCAAGTAATGTCGCAGTGTCCGAGCGGGTACGGCGCCTGAACTGCTTACGCAATAGTGTTTGGTGGCGCAGGTTCGAATCCGACTAAAGGCTGTAGAAATTTCACACTGTTGTGTCCCTAGGCAAGATACTTTAGACATTAGTGCCTACGTCAACCCAGCGGTATAATGGGAACCTGGCTTTGCTGGGGTAATGATAATAAAAGCGCTTTGAGTACACTGAGCGTAGAAAAGCGCTATATAAATAACCAATATTATTATTATTATCAAATTTGTGGTATCGGTACTTAAAGGGTTAATGCATATTGTTCCTTAGACTTGATATATTGGTGGTAGACTCTGATCCGATGACGCTACGAACACTGCAAAAGCCTTACGCCCGTTACTAAGGACATTGTCAATACTGCTAACTTTGACGGCCGTTTTCACTTGTTTGCAATGGTATTTTCAAAAAACTAAATATGCCATTAAATTCTTCATATCCAACATACTAATCTTTCATAAATTTAACTCGTCATATCTATTATAAGAGCTGTTGCTATGGCAATTTTCTCCGTTGCTATGTTTAAGACCCCCTAAAAGACGAGCGCAACCATTTGGTGAAGTCCACCTATTTTTTTTAATGTCCCATATCTGTACTAAACATCTATGTAGGGTAGCTCAGTCATATATAAAATAGTCATAGGCTGGAGCTGTACTAGTTTGTTAATAGCCAATGTAGTGCAAAAGTTATGAGTGATAATGTTAACCTTACTCTGTGCAAATGTCTGTGAAAACTGTCTGTCTGGGATTGTGTTTTTGATGGTTTATCTGTCAGAATAGAAGAAAAGCATTCTTTCTGGCTAAAAGTTATGTTATGGGGATTTTCCTGGTCGCTGATTTCATTCCAAACGTCAGTTTTCACTTTAACGAAAACTGTTATGTCTATCTGTCAAGTCTGTCTGTCCGTCCGACAATCTGTGTCAAAATATATTATGACATCATACCACGAAGCTAAAACCTTTTTTCTTGTGGTTTTCCTGGTCGCTGATTTCAAATCCAATGTCAGTTTTCATATATATAGAGAAGTCTATTATGTCTGTCGGTCTGTCTGTATGTCCGTCTGTCTGTCAAAATTTAAGGAAAGCATTCCACCAAAATAAAAATGTTGTTATGGGGCTTATCCTGGTTGCTGATTTAATTTCCGACGTCAGTTTTAAATTTTAACAAAACCTACTATGTCTGTCTGTAGGTTTTTCTGTTTGTCCAGCGATCTGTCTGTTCTCCCTGACTCCCTATTTTGGAAATTGACAAAAAACTTGTTTTATTCTATCATGTGCCGAATTTAATGGAGATTTCGAATTTGCAAAGAGTTTTCTCATCTCAAACTCAAGTTACTACCAAAAACGTAAGAGCTAGTCTGATTTTTGACATGCCTTCGAGCAGCACTATATTTTACAATTGCGCGGGGCCCTTTTCATAAAAAAGACAAAGTTATTGTTGAACATAGAAAAATGGTATTATCTAAATTGTTCTTTAACTTTAAAGAAAATCTCTGTCAGATCACATTCCAGTTCCAGTCCTTAAAGAAAATCTCAAAGTCAGGCCGGCCACAGTCAAGTTCCAGTCACAGAAAAAAAGACATTTCATTTTCCAAAAACCAACTATACATATTCTGAAAGCTCATAAACTGTAGGATTCAATGCGAGTATTGTATCAGTAAAATAATTCATTTTGGTTCATAATTACGTTATGCCACCGTTAGTACGGTAAACGTACAGTAATACTGTAGGAATATCGGCATTGACATCCAGACGGGATCGAACTGGTGGCCTCCACTCCGACCTCCAGGTAGTATTATTATTTAGTGTATTATGTATTTGACTATCATATTATTTGACTATCCAAAATTCAATTTTCACAGATCCAATATAAATGATTTAAAATATAAATGTTTTTTGTTATTTGTTAAATTTATAATTTTATGTGGGTATTTAATAATTAGGCCTATTCTATTTATTTTAAAGTAAATAAAATAAGCTTTATTTACTATATAAATAATTCAAGTGCAATTAAATCAGGTACGGTGGAATGGAAGGGGTGTTTGTTGGATGATGTATGGGATGCTGAGTGTTGGGCACTCAGACACTCGTCTCCTACAATGATACACCCCATACCAGCATTAGTGGCACCGAGGCAATCGGTATTCACCTCGTTACCGATATGTATTGCGTTCAGGGGATTAACATTGCCTAGTTTAGTAAGTGTGCTAAGGAATATACCCCTATCTGGTTTAAGTGCACCATATTCTACAGATGTTAACACACATCTGAAGAAATCGTTTATACCTAAATGGGAGAGTACCGAGCTAGTCCGTTCGTCTGAGTTGGAGACGACCGCTAAGGGAATGTTTGCGTCCTTCAGCAATCCTAACAATCGACGACAACCGGGAATAAGTTCCCAATGCTTGTCCGTAGAGAACTCGTAGTACAGTTGGGTTGCAGTTCGGCTAACGGCGGCATTGTCATCCGCTCCCGAATCTATTAACGTTCTCCTAACGAGTGTGTCCCACCAACCCTCACCACTGTCATAATCCTTGAGATGATGGCCAAAGTTCGGCGATTCTGCGCTGAGAATCTTAAAGTTTCGCGCAAAATTGAGAGAAACTGTCTTTTCGTTTGCGTTTAGGCGAATACCATTTGATTTAGCAGCGTTCGCGTAGCTTTCGCCAACACTACAACGCAGATTAACCAAAGTTCCACCGAAGTCGAATGTTACCGCTTTAATATTTCGATGAGAGAAGCCGATAATAGTTTTCATTTTAAGCTCCACTCGTTCAAAATATTCACCAGTTTAAGGCTTTAAGCCTACTGTATTCCGAACGATAACGAATAAACGATAACATTACCAATTGAGGGAAAGGAGCAGGTTAAAGAGGCGGGCCTTTCTAACCAAAACAATAAACGATCACTTTACCAAATCAGGGAAAGGAGCAGGTTACAGAGGCGGGATTTTCTAACCAAAACAATAAACGATCACTTAACTAATTGAGAGAAAGGAGCAGGTTACAGAGGCGGGATTTTCTAACCAAAACAATAAATGATCACTTTACCAAATGAAGGAAAGGAGCAGCGAGCAGGTTACAGAGGTGGGCCTTTCTAACCAAACAATAAACGGTCACTTTACCAAATCAGGGAAAGGAGCATGTTACAGAGGCGGGATTTTCTAACCAAAACAATAAACTATGTAAAAACGGTACTAAATTCTGAAATTACCGTAATTAATAAATGACCTTTATCATTATTATATTATGTGGGTGGAGACCCGCTGTCATAGAAGCGTATAAACAAAACTGCACATAACAAAACAGGAGAAAGTTGAACAGTGAATAAAACAAAACGACTTATACTATCGACTACTTTATCACAATTCAGCAATTACAGTAGGCCTATCATATTTACAACTGTACATATCACAGAATCAGTGAGTCAGTACCTATAATGCTGTAATGTAGTATAATACAGTCAGACAGTATAATTATTTCTAAGGCATATGCTGCAATACAATGCAATACTGCAAAATAGTGCTCTATATATACTAATACCGGTCCGGTACTTATAGCCTAAGAGAACAGCAGTAGAGAAACCGGTAGCAAGGACCCTAACGGTAGATTTCTGGAGGACATAAAAAGTAAAAAAAAAGGACAAAAAAAGGATTTAAACGGACAAGAAAAATTATTGCGATAATTTGTACTGGAAAGGGTGGCAGATTAGATCTGCCACCTATATTTTAGCGGTAAATTCAAATCTGTTTTAACATTGAATACATGAATAGAGTAAGACTTAAAATGTAATTCATTGAATCAGAATAAATTATTTCTTATCGGTTTAACTCACTCATCCGTTATTGTTGTTGTTTTATCTATTCTGGACTTCGAGCAGCACGTGATCACGTGAACAACTAAGCTGACTGGTTAACTAGTCTTGGTCTTCGAGCAGCACGTGAACAACTATGCTTACTGGTTAACTAGTCTGGGACTTCGAGCAGCACGTGAACAACTAAACTG